>JAJHSJ010001562.1:0-46980 GCA_021015155.1 Magnolia officinalis
TAGCCCACATTTGTCTAAACCATTGGAAAAAAGAAAAAGAAAAGACCACAGGGCTAGGTAGGATACATGATCATCCAGGTCATAGATTAAGTTCTGTTGTTGCTGAGGTGGGCCAAAATTTGAAAACAAAGAGATAGCTTAGACAATTTTTTTTTTTTTTGTTTGCAGAAAGGTGGGAGCACACCACCTGTAATTTTATTGATTTGAAAATGGTTGTGTACAGCTATTCAGGTAGGTGTAAATACAAGAAACAACTGCCACACATATCATATAGACCAAGCAAAATACATAAAATTACAAAAACGAGAAAACAACTAAAGCTCTTTTTTTTAGACACGAACTATAAATGTAGATTCCTGTATTGATTACTCAAGCATGGCGGTTATGCGCATTCTTTCAGGTAGATGTTGCATGTGTGAGGATTGGAGCTGTGTATTTCAGATTCAAGCATCTGGTATGTCTCTTGTCAAGAATGCACATGATTGGAGTGGCCTGGCCATTTGGAAAGGCTGTATTTATGTATTTGCTCAAAATTGATGGAGCAGACCCGGATGTGCGTCGGAACTATCCGGAAGAGTCGGGTCCCCTGGAAGGTGGGAACCGCTGTTTATGACCGTGATGAAGCTGTCCATTTCTTATGGACGGCATTGGAGGGGCCTGACCATTTGGACAGGCCGTGTTTATGTTTTTCTCGAGATTAATGGAGCAGACCCGGATGTGCGTCGGAGCTATCCGAAAGGCGGGGGTCCCTGAAGGTGGGACCGTTGTTATGACCATGATGAAGCTGTCCATTTCCTATGGACGCATTGGAGGGGCCTGGCCATTTGGACAGGCCGTGTTTATGTATTTGCTCGAGACTAATGGAGCAGACCCGGATGTGGCGTCGGAGCTATTCGGAAGAGCGGGAGTCCCTGGAAGGTGGGAACCGTTGTTATGACCATAATGAAGCTGTCCATTTCCTATGGACGGCATTGGAGGGGCTGGCCATTTGGACAGGCCGTGTTTATTATTTGCTCGAGATTAATGGAGCAGACCCGAATGTGCGTCGGAGCTATCCGGAAGAGCGGGGGTCCGTGGAAGGTGGGAACCGTTGTTATGACCATGATGAAGCTGTCCATTTCCTATGGACGGCATTGGAGGGGCCTGGCCATTTGGACAGGCCATGTTTATGTATTTGCTCGAGATTAATGGAGCAGACCCAGATGTGCGTCAGAGCTATCTGGAAGAGCGGGGGTCCCTGGAAGGTGAGAACCGCTGTTATGACCATGATGAAGCTGTCCATTTCCTATGGACGGCATTGGAAGGGCCTGACCATTCGGACAGGCCGTGTTTATATTTGTATTATATTTGTATTTGCAGGGACCACACCCGAACCCATTCTCAAATCCTATAACCTATAACCTATAACCTAAATCAAAACCCCTAACCTAAACCAAAACCTAAACCTATAACCTAAACTCAATTTCCTAAAGCTAAACCTACTCCTAATCCTAATCTCAACTCCTAACCTAAACCTAAACCTTAACTTGAAACCCAAACTTAAACCCAATCTTGAACCTAACCCGATTTCCTACTAAACCTAAACCTAACCCATTCTCAAATCCAAAAATCTATAACCTAAACCTAAACTAAAACCAAAACCTATAACTTCTACCCGAACACATTCTCAAATCCAAAAATCTAAACCTTAACCAAACCTATCACTAAAACTTAAACCCGAACCCATTCTCAAATCCAATAACCTAAACCTTAAACTAAACCAAAACCAATAACCTAAACCAAAACCTATAACTAAACTCAAATCCCTAAAACCTTAACCTATAACCTAAACTCAAATCCTTAAACCCGAACCCGTTCTCAAATCCCATAACCTATAACCTAAACCAAAGCCAAAACCTATAACCTAACCTAAACCTATACTTATAACCTAAAACTATTCCCAAATCCCAAAACCTATAACCTAAACCTAACCTTTCCCTAAACCTATAACCTAAACTCAATTCCCTAGAGCTAAACCTACACTACACCTAATCCCAATCTCAACTCTCTAACCTAAACCTAAACCTAAACTTGAAAACCAAGACTTAAATGCAATCCCAAACATGAACCCGATTCCTAAACCTAAACCATAACCCATTCTCAAATCCCAAAAAACCTATAACCTAAACTTAAACCTAAACCTTAACCTAAACCTTAACCAAAACCTGTAACCTAAACCGAGCCCATTCTCAATCCCAAAACCTATAACCTAAACCAAAACCAAAACTTATAGCCTAAACCCGAACCCATTCTCAAATCCCAAAACCTATAACCTATAACCTAAACCAAAACCTATAACCTAAACCCGAACCCATTCTCAAATCCAATAACCTAAACCTTAACCTAAACCAAAACCAATAACCTAAACTCAATTCCCTAGAGCTAAACCTACACCTAATCCTAATCTCAACTTTCTAACCTAAACCTAAACCTAAACTTGAAAACCAAGACTTAAACGCAATCCTGAACACGAACCCGATTCCTAAACCTAAACCATAACCCATTCTCAAATCCCAAAAAACCTATAACCTAAACTTAAACCTAAACCTTAACCTAAACCTTAACCAAAACCTGTAACCTAACCCAAGCCCATTCTCAAATCCCAAACCTATAACCTAAACCAAAACCAAAACTTATAGCCTAAACCCGAACCCATTCTCAAATCCCAAAACCTATAACCTATAACCTAAACCAAAACTATAAACTAAATCAAAGCTAAAACCAAAACCTATAACCTAGACCAAAACTAAAACCAAAACCTATAACCTAAACCCGAACCCATTCTTAAATCCAAAAACCTAAACCTTAACCTAAACCAAAACTTATAACCTAAACTCAAATCCCTAAACCAAAACCTATAACCTAAACTCAAAAACCTAAACCTTACCTAAATCAAAACCTAAACCCGAACCCATTCTCAAATCCAAAAACCTAGACCTTAACCTAAACCAAAACCTATAACCTAAACCCGAACCCATTCTCAATTCCCAAAACCAAAACCTATAACCTAAACTCAAATCCCTAAACCAAAATATATAACCTAAACTCAAATCCCTAACCGAAACCTATAACCTAAACCCGAAAACCTAAACCTTAACCTAAATCAAAACCTAAACCCGAACCCATTCTCAAATCGAAAAATCTAAACCTTACCTAAACCAAAACCTATACCTAAACCTAAATCAAAACCTATAACCTAAACCAAAACCAAACCTATTACCTAATTAACCCTAAACCCTAAACCTAAACTTGAAAACCAAGACCTTAAACCCAATCCCGAACATGAAACCGATTCCTAAACCTAAACCATAACCCATTCTCAAATCCAAAAACTATAACCTAAACCTTAACCTAAACTAAACCAAAACCTATAACCTAAAACCAAAACCAAAACCTATAACCTAAACCCGAACCCATTCTCAAATCCACAAACCTATAACCTAAATCTAAACCTTAACCAAAACCTATAACCTAAACCAAAACCAAACCTATAACCTAAACCCGAATCCATTCTCAAATCCCAAAACTTATAACCTAAACCAAAACCAAAACTTATAACCTAATCCCGAACCTATTCTCAAATCCCAAAAAACCTAAACCTAAACCTAAACCTAAACCTTAACCTAAACCTTAACCAAACCTGTAACCTAAACCCGAGCCCATTCTCAAATCCCAAAACCTATAACCTAAACCAAAACCAAAACCAAAACCTATAACCTAAACCCGAACCCATACTTAAATCCAAAAACCTAAACCTTAACCTAAACCAAAACCTATAACCTAAACCAAAACTATAACCTAAACTCAAATCCCTAAACCAAAACTATAACCTAAACCTAAATCAAAACCTAAACCCGAACCCATTCTCAAATCTAAAAACCTAAACCTATAACCTAAACCCGAACCCATTCTCAAATCCAAAACCTAAACCTTAACCAAAACCTATAACCTAAACCTTAACCAAAACCTATAACCTAAACCAAAACCAAAACCTATAACCTAATCCCGAACCCATTCTCAAATCCCAAAAACCTAAACCTAAGCCTAAACCAAAACCATAACCTATAACCTAAACCCGAACCCATTCTCAAATCCCAAAACCTATAACCTAAACCCGAACCTATTCTCAAATCCGAAAACCTATAACTAAACGTAAACCTTAACCTAAACCTAAACCAAAACCTATAACCTAAACCAAAGCCTATAACCTAAACCCGAACCCAATCTCAAATCCCATAACCTATAACCTAAACCAAAGCCAAACCTATAACTTAAACGCGAAACCATTCTCAAATCCAAAAACCTAAACCTTAACCAAGACCTATAACCTAAACGAAAACCAAAACCTATAACCTAAACCCGAACCCATTCTCAAATCCAAAAACCTAAACTTTAACCAAAACCTATAACCAAAACCAAAACCGATAACCTAAACCAAACCCATTCTCAAATCCAAAAACTAAACCTTAACCTAACCTAAACCAAAACTATAACCTAAACCTTAACCTAAACCAAAACCAAAACCTTTACCTAAACCAAAACCAAACCTATAACCTAAACCCGAACCCATTCTCAAATCCCAAAACCTATAACCTAAATCTAAACCTTAACCAAAACCTATAACCAAACCAAAACCAAACCTATAACCTAAACCCGAATCCATTCTCAAATCCCAAAACCTATAACCTAAAGCAAAACCAAAACTTATAACCTAATGCCGAACCTATTCTCAAATCCTAAAAAACTTTATAACCTAAACCTAAACCTAAATCTTAACCTAAACCTTAACCAAAACCTGTAACCTAAACCCGAGCCCATTCTCAAATCCCAAAACCTATAACCTAAACTAAAACCAAAACCAAAACCTATAACCTAAACCCGAACCCATACTTAAATCTAAAAACCTAAACCTTAACCTAAACCAAAACCTATAACCTAAACTCAAATCCCTAATCCAAAACCTATAACCTAAACCTAAATCAAAACCTAAACCCGAACCCATTCTCAAATCCAAAAACCTAAACCTTAACCTAAACCAAAACCTATAACCTAAACACGAACCCATTCTCAAATCCAAAAACCTAAACCTAACCAAAACCTATAACCTAAACCTTAACCAAAACCTATAACCTAAACCAAAACCAAAACCTATAACCTAATCCCGAACCCATTCTCAAATCCCAAAAACCTAAACCTAAGCCTAAACCAAAACCAAAACCTATAACCTAAACCCGAACCCATTCTCAAATCCCAAAACCTATAACCTAAACCAAAACCAAAACCTATAACCTAAACCCGAACCCATTCTCAAATCCGAAAACCTAACCTAAACCTAACCAAAACCTATAACCTAAACCAAAGCCTATAACCTAAACCCGAACCCATTCTCAAATCCCATAACCTATAACCTAAACCAAAGCCAAAACCTATAACTTAAACGCGAAACCATTCTCAAATCCAAAAACTTAAACCTTAACCAAGACATATACCTAAACTAAAACCAAAACCTATAACCTAAACCCGAACCCATTCTCAAATCCAAAAACCTAAACTTAACCAAAACCTATAACTAAAACCAAAACCTATAACCTAAACCCAAACACATTCTCAAATCAAATCCAAAACCTAAACCTTAACCTAAACCAAAACCTATAACCTAAACCTTAACCTAAAACCTAAACCAAAACTATAACCTAAACCAAAACCAAAACCTATAACCTAAACCCGAACCCATTCTCAATTCCCAAAACCAAAACCTATAACCTAAACCAAAACCAAAACCTATAACCTAAACCCGAACCCATTTTCAAATCCCAAAACCTATAACCTAAACCCGAACCCATTCTCAAATCCAAAAACCTAAACTTTAACCAAAACCTATAACCTAAACTAAAACTTATAACCTAAACCCGAGCCTATTCTCAAATCTCAAAACCTATAACCAAAACCTATAACCTAAACCCAAACTCATTCTCAAATCCCAAAACCTATAACCTAAACCTAAACCTTAACCTAAACCTAAACCTATAATCATATGGTGAGACCATTTCTTTTGTGTTAATTTCATTCCTCTTAAGTTTTTTTTTTTTTTTTTTTTAATTTATTAAGAAAAAAATGGTTATACATGATGCACTTCTTTCACTTTGTCTTTCTTTTCTCCAATGGGTATTCTAATTTATGAGTGACATGACTGTTTGTAGGATGATGGAATATACGAAGCTGTTGAAATTTCATGCTGAAGTGCAAGCACATTAATTTCTCTAATGAAGCTAAAGGCTTGTATTTTCAGTATTATGTAATTGTAATTGTAATGATTGAATGAATTGGATTGTAATTGATTGTAATTGTAATTGATTGAATGAAGGATTGTAATTGTAATTGATTGAATGAAGGATTGTAATTGAATGAATGAATGAAGGATTGTAATTGAATGAATGAATGATTGTACAGGTGGTAGTTGAATGAACAAATGATAATATAAAAATTTTTAATGTCCAAAACAGCTACGGATACTGACCGTAGCCACTAATCTGACAGGTGTAGCCTTAAATTTGGGATTTTTAATATTTTGCTACGGATTATAACCATAGCTATTGGAATATATAGCTACGGATTAAATCTGTAGCCATAGGTTGCATCGCGCCAATGAGTACGAGAGTGCTACGGACTAAAACCGTAGCCATAGATCTCTGGTACAGATTTGGTCCGTAGCCTTTGCCAGTTTCTGGTAGTTATTGCTACGGATTATGTACGTAGCTGTTGGGACATATAGCTATGGATTAAATCCGTAGCTATAGGTTCCAAACCTATTGTTTCGGGACCTGCGACTACGCTAGTGCTACGGACTAGATCCGTAGCCATATATCTATGGCTACGGATTTAATCCGTAGCCTTTGCCCATTTTTCTGGTAGTGGGGGTACTGAGGAATCTCCCTTTGTTGTTGTCATTGCCATTGTCCCTCTTGAGGAGCGAACTGAGCACCTTGGGTAGAGGCGATAAGATCATCTTCTTCCGTTGGATGGAGGTCAGGAAAACTTCTGTTACCATTCTCGTATTCGACATGCCTTCTTTCCATTATCCGTTGTACTGGGGAGGCCTGATGAGTTCACCAAGGGGAGATCGTCCCAGCCTTTATTCCAGTTTCGACTTGTTCCCCAGCACAGATGAGTTGGGTAAAGTTGGCATATGGATACGAGACGAGTATCCAGAGATACTCGGGTTTGCCAAGTGGATGATCACGTAAATTTGCTCCTCGTCATCAATGAGTGTTTTTATTCTGGCGGCCATGGCCCGCCACCTTCCAACGTAAGTTGATAATGACTGACTCTTCCTCTGTCTTAGGGCAGCAAGATCCGCCATTTTGGGCACTACATTAAGATTGTACACAAAACGATTAATGAAAGCTTGGGAAAGTTGTTCCCAAGTTTTAATTCGATGGTAGTTTAATGACGTGTACCAATCTAATGCATAGCCTTTCTAGGATTTTTGAAACAAACGGATCAACGCTTCATCATTACCTGCCATATTATCAAGCTCTCCACAGAATGCTCTTAAATGGTCCATAGGACATCTCGTACTATCATATCTTTTGAATTTTGGTACCTCAAAGTTTTGAGGTACCCTGACATCGGGAAAGGACAAAGATTCTTGAACTTGGTGGGTGGGAGATCCACCCCTGCTGTTTCTGTAGCTTCCTTTGTATCTCTCGCAATTGCTCCCAGAGCTCTTCAATTTCGGAGAGACCGGTCGAGTGGGTTTTGCCCCTTGAATTAGTTGGATCTCTTATTAGGAGGAAGATATTCGAATTGGCTAGGATTCCTGACTGTGAGAGGTTGTATTTGATAGCGGTTCTCATTAGTGAGAGGCTGTTGGAAAAGATTCTCAGTTGCGGAGAATTGGCCTTGAAAGTAACTCCTGTTATGGGGAGGATGTTGAAAAGTTGAGATGACTAGGGCACTAGGTAATGACACTTGCATGGTTTGGACAATCTCTCTTTGAACACATTGGGCAAGAAGGGCCTGTAAAGCCTTAAAATTTTAGGTTATTTCATCCATGGTTGAGGTGAATGCGGTATTACCAGCCATGAGTTCAGGTCATCCGGGGGTGCCTTTTAGGCGTAATGGTTTCTTCTTTTTGGTTTGCCATGGCAACTTTGGATTGAATAAGCATGGGGTGAGTGGAAACCTTGAATGGGTCAAGCCAAAGATCGATCTTCATTTTTTTTTTGATGTAAGGTATGAATGCAAATGTAGAATATCCCCTAAGATTATATTACCACACTATTTCGAGTCGGGTCTCAGCTAGTACGAGCTAGCAAATCCCCAGAAGAGTAGCCATTCTGTGAACGCTGGAAATTGGCGCCCACGCTCATTTGGCGAATCCTTCAGATGTTTGTTGGATGTTTTTTTTTATACATAGGGTGGGGGTGTTTGATGTTGGTTTGGAGTCGCCACTAGCCACTTAATCTTAGAATCCCGCAGTCGGCTAGAACCCACGGAATATTTCAAGGTCGGAGAAATCAGAAGACTGTCCTACCTTAGATTGACTCTTGGTCTGCGATCCGGGATTCCAAGTAAGAGACCTCGGTTACAAAGAGGGAAGGTGTTAGGCACCATCTCTACCCGTACAAATGTACGATCTCTACTTAACGTGATAAAACAATCTCAAGGGTTGGATGATGGAGTCGAGATGAGACTAATCACATGTGGATTTTTGATGCGGCAAGATCCGATATTTTGGCAAGCCACAGACCATACGTCCAACAACGTGTCTATAGAGCGGATGTGATGATGCTTATGCAAAAAGATAAAGAAAAGTGGACTAGATCGATAAAAATTTCTGATGGACAGGATCCGATATACAACAAGTCACAAAGCCACTAGAAAACTAGAGGAACAGATGGGGGTTGAGAAGAGAGTAGATGTCATGATGAATGCTTGCATAAAGTAAACGAATCTTTGGCTTGAACTTGGATAGGCTAAAACATGGGTTGCACCATAATCAATCCAGGCTAAACTTGGTTTGAGAAGATTAGGAGGAGGCTAAGAGATTGTTAAAAAATCTAATCTTGGAGGCTTGGGAGCTCTCTCTCTCACCCTCACTCTCTTCCTCTCTCTCTCTCTCTCTCACTTGGATTTTGAGAATGGTAAGTGTGTGTGAAATGTGAAGAAGAGAGGGCTATTTATAGCCTTTTCCAATGGTAATGTGGTTATTGTTGGGTTTGAGGGGGGAAAATGCTTACATGGCAGCTTGGGATTGGTTGAGGGGAGAGGAATGCCACATGTCATGCTCTTATTGGCTCTTGGTGAGGTTGGTAAAGATGGTAAATAAAATTTTTTTTTTTTTTTTTGGGGGGGGGGGGGGGGGGGGGGAGGGGTAAATTCTTCTGAAAGTTGACTTTGGGATGAGAGACAGCTGTTGCTCGGAGACACAGCTATCCACTTCTGGAGCAGCAGTCAGACTACCGCCCTGGCTTAGTTTGGCCTGGGATTTAGTCGGTGGGCCTCACTTGTTGCTTTGGTTCGTTCAGGAGTCTCCTTTCGGGCTTTTGGGGTTGGATCTGGTTCAGATTAAGGTTTGATTAGGATCAGGGTTCGGTTTGGATCAGTGTTTGGTTCAAATTTGATCATGGTACTCGGATTGTCTTAGGTTTCTCAAGATATTAGCCTGGGTGGGGTGTCTACAAACCCATACAACATGACAACTCGACCCATATAACATGACAACCATGACCTATATAACATAGCAACTACGATCTATGCAAACCACGACCCATATGGCAACTACGACCCATATGGTTACTCAATGGGAAACTATGACCCATATAACATGACAACCACAACCCATATAACATAATAACTACGACCCATAACAACCACAACTCATGACAACTACAACCCATGGAGTTTCATCTGATGGACGGTAAGGATCTTATGTATGTTTATCTCATGTAGTCACCAAGTTAGTGCAAGTCACGCCTTAGTCGTGCAAAGGATATCTATATAGTAGCATAGGTCGCATCAGGTGGTTGTAATACGGTAAGGGTCGTGATTGTAATGTTTTAAGGGTTGTAGTTGTCATGGGTCGTGTCATGAGGTAAGGGTCGTGGTTGTCATGGATCGTATTTATCATGTTATATGGGTTGTGGTTGTCATGCTATATGGGTCACAGTTGTAATGGGTCGTAATTGTCATAGATCGTAGTTATCATGTTATATGGGTTATGGTTGTCGTATTATATGGGTCGTGACCAATGCCTATAAAAAGAAGACTACGACCCATATTACATGACAACCACGACCCTTACCTTATGAAAACCATGACCCTTACCTCGTGACAACCACGACCTATGACAATTACGACCCATGACAACTACGACCCTTACCACATTACAACCACTTAATGCGACCTATGCTACTATACAGATATTGTATGTATGACTATGGTGTGACTTGCACTAACTTGGTGATGTGCCCATCCGCACGACTATGACGTGACTTGCACATTAGATCCTTACCGTCCATCAAAGTTAGAAAAGTAACGTGCCTATCCGTAATAAGGCTAGCCTAGCATTTTTTGAATATGAGATGACTATTGATAGATTGCAGGAGCAGGAAATGCAAGCTATATGGGTCGTAGTTGTCATACGGGTCCCATATGGGTCGTGGTTGTCATATTATATGGGTCGTGGTTGTCATGTTATATGTGTTGTGGTTGTCATATGGGTCCCATATGGATCGTGGTTGCCATATGGGTCCCATATGGGTCGTGGTTTGCATGGGTCGTAGTTGTCATGTTTGCATGGGTTGTAGTTGCCATGTTATATGGGTCGTGGTTGTCATGTTGCCTGGATCGTGGTTGTGGTTTTCAACGTGTTCACTTGCTTTTCTACCAAACCATTGATACCATAACTTAAGGCCTACAATGGGGTGATTCAATGCATCCACCTTGTTGGCTAGCTCGCTGTGGGCCCAAAAAGTCTTGACTTGGGCAGTATCCACTTCTAACAAGCATCACAGTGAGCTTGGAAAGTTTCTACAGTCATCATTATTTTCTATTTTCTGGCCCACACGAGTGCTGGATCAGGCTGATATTTGGGCCTTACCCCTAAAATGACACGGCAAAAAGGATGGGTGACATGGATTATGGACGTCATGGATTATGGACGATATGGATGAAACACATACATCATGGTGGGGCCCACAGAGCACCGAGCACCAGCCATTGGCTGGTGGCAGGTGGAGTAGCCAATCTATCACTTTCTTGGGGTTTCAAAAAGAAAGTAACTTCTTATTCACTTCAGGACCTTACGACTTCTGAACTAATGATAAAGCCATTTTCATTTGAAACAATATCCAAAGCTCGTCAGAAGGCCACTCTTAGGATATTTGACAGGTTGAATCTCGTTAGGTAATTTGACCAAACTTTGAGGTCAGTACAGTCAAATTCCCCCTTATAAACAGTTTGGATGGCATATAAACAGCAAGGTGTAGCCCAGGAATGTTTCAATGGTAGAAATTCCTTTCCCCACAGTTTCATCTTATATGGCCCATTTGAGTTTTGTATACTCCTAATTTTTCGTTTCATGTGTTAAAATGAGCTCAAAAAAATGGATGGACGGGTTGGATTTCCCGTAAACATCACGATGGACCCCACCTTGCGTGCCAGCGCACGAACTTCCCGCAAAGGGCTTCCGCAGGGAATCCGCGTCCCTACCTCTGTGATTACCAAGCGTTGCAGCTGTGGGACCCACCGGAGAGTGTTAGTTCCATCCAACCCGTGCAGTAGATGAACCAGCCCATCTTATGCCTAGAACCCTCATATAAGCCTAGGTGGGCCCCACCAAGCGGAATGATGGTGGACATTGAGGAAGGGGACACTCATCATGGAAAGTTCCAGATGGATTGTAGGATGCATCTATCAGTCATCCAAGCCACTCATCTTGTGAATCTCACCGAGATGGATGGACGCGCTTAAAATAAATCCATCAAATAGGTGGGCCACAGAAAAAGAATACACACCTTTTAGGTATGACTATACAATGCTCCTTGTGGTGTGTCCCACTTAAATCGAGGGTCAAGATGATTCTTGGCATGTACGGTGATCATGAGAAGCGTGACAAGATGAACTGTTAGGATTGCAAACACATCACTAGTGGGCCCAATACAGCTTGAACGTATGGCATGTGGTAGATGTCGTGGGTCCATTTATGATTTATCTATGAGATGGTGAAAATCGGAAATGACACATTTTTCACGTTCCCTTGAATAAAAAATTTTTTTAAAAAAAGTACGGAGTTATACAATACTAGGGCTGGTTATGACGCTTGATACACATGCACTTAGAAGTTGTACACGTGGCATACATTAGGTTATCTTAAGCCAACTAAAATGTGGAACTCATTGACTCTATATCATGATCTCAAAATAAAATTGGTTGAATGTGGACATTTATTTATGAAAAAAAGACCATTTAGTCCTTTTTCAATTTGAACCGTCCAATGAATGTCCTCAAATCGAAACTCATTTAAACGAAATAAGTCTAATTTTCTGTTTAAAAGACATCAAATCTGGGATACATATTTTGTACAGTTTAAATTAGTTATATGCGACGTATGGAATTTCTAAGTACCTGCGTATCATCCATCACACTCTACTAGAGTATCAAAGTTTTCCTTTCGTGTGGAAGAATTCCCCCGCTTTCATGGTTCTATCTAGTATCATCTGGCCAATTGCGTGAACCTCTGGCCAATTATTACTCAGTATCCTCGGCCCGTGAATATGGATTAGTTGGAAATGGACAGCTGACCGTGACCGTTTGTCTGGTGGACCCCAGTGTCGGTAGACGGTTCTTTTGTTTTGTATCTGTTATGGACAGCTGATCATGACCCCAAAATGTGGTAATAATTATTTTGCAGTGCATTTACAACATCTCACCCGTATTTGATTTGACTATTTACTTTTTGAACAAGGAAATGGGAATATTGCAAAATATGTGTGGGTCCGACTGTGTTGCATTTCGTTTATCCACACCGTTCATCCATTATGCCAGTTGAATTTATTGCATGAGCCAAAAAATGAGGCATATCCAAAGCTTTAGTGGACCACGCCACAGAAAAAAGTAAATCATACACTTATCATTAAAAACTTTTAAGGACTACGGTTTCTTTTGGTGTAGGCCACTTGGGTATTGGATTTAAATGATTTTTTGACTCGTATCTCAAAATGTTGTGGTAAAGCGGATGGACGGAACAGATATGTCATAGCGAGGTTAAAAATTTTTAACTAAGCACTTTTGAACCGATTTTCAGGCGAATTTCGAAAAATTTGCAAACGGATGAAGGTGTCATAATTAGCCATTTATCAGGTATTTGCATTTGCATTTGCATTTGCATGCATTTGCATGAAAAATCAAACAGGCAAAACTTCTATCAGTAGGCCCAAACGAAACGTGTGTGGGCACGTTGCCGGGTCATTTCATATAATTCTTCTTTCCTTGAAGCTGCATTGGCAATGACCGCTTTCAACTAGGATTGAAGATCTCATCTTTCCCAAGATTAAAAAAAAAGAAGAGAAAAATTCCTTAATTTTCTTTGCTCTTGAGGTACGTGCTTTTTGAATATTTCTTTTACATGTGCTTATATTCTAATCCAGGTTAGTTTTCTTTTTTACGGAAGGAAATCTCATGTGGGTATATCTCCTTTTGAAGTTTCCATGATTTTTCTTTTGGGTGAAAATACTCAGTTCTGACGTTCTTGGGATTTGGATTTGTTGAAAAAATGGAGTGTTATTTGAATTATTATTTTTTTTAATGTTATATTAAGGGAATCTCATGTGGGTGCTTTTTCATTTGATAGTTCTTGAAGTCTGTGCAGTTATTCGTGGTAATTTAGATTTGAATTTGTTTGGATTCTATTGCAAATTGATTTTCTATTATACTCTCATATGGGTGTGCTCTTTTTTTAAGTTATTTGTTTATTTATTATTTGGTGAAAATTAATATGGATTTAGTACTTTTTGGTTGGAATTTTTAAATTTTTTTACACCCATGTGAATCTGTTTGGATTATGTTGCAATTAGTTTTCTGTCTACGGAAGGGAATCTCACATGGGTATCATTGTTTTTGAAGGTTCTTTGATTTTTTGGTGAAGATCAATTTGATTTCAGTAGATGTGTAGTTGTATTTTTTTTTTTTCCTGAAAATTAGTGAAATTTGGGATGTTTTGCAACGGTTCAATGCATACTTTTCGATTTCGATGTTCATCAGATTTGGAACCAATGAAATTTGGGATGTTCTTAAGCAGTTCGATGCATATTGGTTGAAAAATGAAGTGTTATGCAGATTTATTATAATTTTTTGTGGTTTAGACGATGGAAACACTTCGTCAGCAATAGCAATAATCCAATCACAATTATAATCACGGGCTTGAGCGTTATTATGTAATAATTCAGTTGTGGTAATGATTCTTGCCCCATTGTTGACCTGTAAGAATTGATATTGACAATTATCATATTAGGAAATCAACAATTACCTTCTTTGGGATTATGTGGATTGAAAATTTCATCTCGCTACTTAAAAGTATATGAACGGATTTTGAGAAATTGTCTTTCTTTGACTCTTCCATTTACTGATCATTCTTCGTCTTTGCTTTGCTGAGGATGAAAACCCATGAAGATATATGACTGAAGATTACTCTATATCAAGATTGTTTGTCTATTATGGTATTACATAGCTTTTTTTTTTTTTTTTTTTTTTTCTTCTTGCGCATAAGCATGATAAACCATACTAACACTAAAAATCTCATTCCCTTTATCGAGAGATTATCAATGTTTTGAAATCACCATTCTTCCCTTTCTGTCATGTCCTTCCAATACAATTTCTCCCTTATTGATCATCTTTTGTAGCTTTTTTTTTAGGGCATTACAACTTTCTGTATGATGTTTAAATGTACGATGATAATGACAATAATCCCTTCCTCTTATATATTCAATTTCTTCGAGGTGTCTTAACCGATGTAATTCAATACTCTTCATAGTTAACAATTGATTTAGCATAGGAAGTATGTCTTTCTCGCGAACGTATACTTCATATAGTCTTTATTTTGCCTGGACCTTTTATATGTCATCATAACCACATGCTCGTTTATATCTTCTTCATCACTGTTTCTTTCATCATGCTAATAATATTCTTTATTTTTTTTCTTTTCTAATGATGTTGGTCAATGTTTCATAAAGATTATGAGATAATGACTTTATGTAACAAGCAGACATCTTTTCAAGAGCATAGGCCCTTGTAACAAGATCACGAAAGGTCTGTATATCTAGACTAATCAAGTTGCATGCCACTTCTAGTCTTACACCTCTTAAACATAGCTTAAACTTGTTCTGATTCTCCTAGAAGATATCGACATGATGCCCTCAAGTCCTTCCATCGACTAATGAATTCTTCGACTGGTTCGTTTTCCTCTTGGGGAATAGAGGAAAATTCGGTCAAACTGACTTCTCTTTCGAAAGAAAACAATTTTGATATAAAAACATTCTGCATCTGTTCCTAAGTATGAATAGATTTTGGAATTAAACCTGAATATCATCTAAAGGCGTTTCTTGTCAGAGAAGACCCGAATAATCGCAGAAAATATTGAGGAACTCAAGAGAAATTTTCCATTATTGTTATGAAGTGCAACATATGTTCTTTGGGTGATCTGTTCCCATTAAACTTTTGAAAGTCTAGGTGTTTGAAATCAATGGAAAATAACATTTCTTTTATTTCGGAGAGATATGGTGTCTGATATCAAAATCTTTTATTCTGATCTCGTTTCTTCTTTAGATAAATGGTTTCGATGACCATCTGTCAGATTTCTTCCTGCATTATGTTCTGAGTAATATTAGGCACCGGTTCTTGAAATCTAACTGCTCGCGGTTTTGCCCATTCTACTTGTGGTTCAATGTTGTTCACAGTAGTCACTGTTGGAAAATTAGGGACTTCTTCGGCGGTGTGCTTATTTGTGAAAGATGGTTAGCTAGGCTGATTGATATCTGCTGACAAGACTTCTGTATCTTTCTTCTTTGATTATCCTGATATTGAAGGAGGAAACGAGCGCTGCATTGCTGGTACTATTGATGAAGATGAACTACTATTTGATTCGAAACTAACGTAATATCACTTCGTAGGACTAACTGATTCAGATCGCGGTATTCTTAACGCACAAGTTTGCTTTAAATCCTTTGTAAGAGATGCTGTAAGCGAACATTCGCTTATCGCGATGGCTTTCCTTTTATTCTTCTGAATTCATAATGATTCTGTGGAAAACATCTTTACGGTTGTAGTTGGTGGTATTGAAAGACCTTCTGGAGTAATCGGTTCTTTAGTTCTTCTTGAATAAAATGACAGTGTTGCTGAGGTGAGGTTGTGTCTTGCGACATTTCACATGATCGACCCTCTAACTATACATGGCGGAACAATACTTCTTGTGGGAGGAGGTCGAACCCTTCGTCTTTTAGATATCACCGCTATCCATCCTTCATCGTCCTGTTGTGCTGTCATTGAAGCGGAAACCATTTTGGACATCACTTGACATTGCTTATCATTGATCATAACTGATTTAACTTTCTTTAATATTTTTTGTAGTAGTGATTACATGTTGTCAATGTAATCCACAGTGAAGCCATTGGGTGTTAAGTAAATAACTATGTTAGTCGGGAGAAAAACCATTACGATTATATAAGGATGGAATACCTATTATTCAAAACAGAGCATTAATTACTTTAATTAAATCAAATTGTACGTTGTTTTAGAGATGAAGGGGAGGATGTTCTCGTTGAGAGTCGCCATTTTGGCGTCTTTACGACGCCAAACAGTGATGAAAGTTCTCTAAAAATTTTCTAAGTTATCATTGAATAAAAAAAAATCCCCAGCAAAGTCGCCATTTTGTTTCGATAAGAAACAAAGGTATTTCGTTTGAAGAATTATCATTTAATAATAATAAAGAAAATAGAAGAACATTCATCATCATAGATTTCATTAATTCTGAGTTTCTTTACATCATCATATCTCCCTTGATTCTGAAACAAAATACAGAGAATTAGTGCAATGAATAGAAGGAGGAACAATTCAATGACAATTTCGACAGCATTTCGACGTGTTTTGCATCCATCGGAGTGACAGAGAGGTTATGCAGGTCTAACATCCTTTGCTTCGAGGTGACACTTGAGAGGTATATGCATCGAAAATTGAACTGCGAAGGGAACCCACAAAATTGCAAAGCACAGGGCTGCGGAGGCCTTTTATTGCGCGAGCATGCAATGCATCAAACAAATCCGTGCAACACTATTTATCCGTGCAACTATTCACTGTGGCACTATTCACGCGTAAGTATTCATCTGCGTAACTATTCACATGACACTATTCATCTACGCAACTATTCACTATGACACTATTCATCTGCGCAACACTTTTCACGCGACACTATTCACGCACCACATTCACGCGGCTCCTCTCTCTGGAACTTCTGATGATGTAAATGAGAGGGAGAGGAGGTATTTATAAGCTTTCATACGTGTGAGGCATCAATTACGTGTTGTGAGCCCCATTTCATGTAACACTATTCACTCGCGCAACTATTCATCTCACACAACTATTCATCTGCTCAACTATTCATCATGGCACTATTCATCCGCGCAACTATTCATCGTAATACTATTTATCGCGTTGAATTTTTCAAAGAGGGATGATAGAGAGAGGGTCACATAATGGGCAGGGCTGCCTATCTTGGGTCCTTGATGTGCAACAAATCAAACTCCTATAGACTCGTGTATTTTTTATGCCCCAACAATGCGCAGCCTGTATCTTCTTGCCACGTGTTACTAAGAGGATGACCGCTTTGGGGTTTTGTTTGTGTGTATACCTCTGGGTATTCTATCATTCCTAGCATGACACGTATCTTCTGCAGAGATGTATTTCAGATCCTCACAATCTTTCATCTATACTCCATGAGTACCTTTTCTGGCCTTTGTATAGGTGTGCCAATAGGTGGTAGCATCTTACTTGTTAGATCTGTTGTAAAAAAGAATGTCTTAAATATTATTATCCTCGACTAGTCGAAGAAAGTTCGACTCAAAGTCCAGCAACAATGTTTCTAAAAATTTTTGAGGTCTTTGACCAGTCGACGGACATGCTCGACCAGTCAAAGCCCTGCTTCGACCAGTCGAATGTTACGCAGATTCTGCGCGGATTGCGTAAATTTGAGGCGATTTCAGAGAGGTGCATAAGTGGTGTTTCCTAAACTATAAATAGGAGTCTCTAGGGCTATTCTAGGAGAGGCTAAGGCTTTTTAAAGGTATTCTAAGGGTTTTTAGGGTATCAAAGGGTGTAACAAGGGTGAGATTCCAGGTTGTTTGAATCGGATCCATATTTATGTGATTCTGCAGACTAAATCTCAACAAGTGGTATGAGAGCAATCGTTGGGGCACAGATCTGCATATAAGGGATAAGCAATAATGTTAAGCACTAGGTATGATATTGAGAAGTACTCAGAGAAAAATAACTTTGAGTTATGGAAGATCAAGTTGATCAGTTCCTTAATCAAGCAAGGCGAAGATGGGCGCTCTTGAGGAGTGAAAGTATACTATGACTGATGATGATTCGAATACTCTTGATAAGAAGCCCTTATCCTAGATCCGTTTATGTCTCATGGATGAGGTTCTCTACAATGTCATAAGGGAGAAAACTGCAGCTAAGTTATGAGCGAAGTTAGAGGATGTCTATGCAAAAAAATCCTCTGAAAATCGCCTACACTTGAAGCGTCAGTGGTATAACTTCAAGATGACAGATGGCGGAGACCTGGAGGCTCACATTAGCAACTTTAATAAATTGGTTTACAAATTACTAGATATGGAGGAAGTGATGAAAGATGAGGAACAAGCATGTATGTTGCTGAATTCTCTTCTGACATCATATGAGTCATTCAAGGACATAATGTGCACCACAAATAAAACCCTAAGTGTCGACACCATTATCTCAGCCTTTCAAGGGAAGGCCATGAGAAAGCTAAATGGAGACATGGGGACATCTTCTGATGCACTGTTTACGAATGACAAAAATTCTTAACAAGGTACGGGATCTTCAAGTTCTAGATCCAAATCCAAGAGCAAGGGCAAAGGTAAAATAAAGTGCTGGAACTGTGGGATGGAAGGACATGTGAATAATGATTGTACAAATCTTAAATCTAAGAGAGAAGAATTTGAGGCTTCATAAAGGGATGCCAATGCCGCACGTCAGATGAATCGAGTGGATGTGATGGTGATGTTTTGTCTATGTCTACGATCAGACGGCCATACGATGATCGTAGGGGCGAGTGGATTCTAGAAACAGGGGCATCTTTTCACATGACTCCTCATTAGAGTTGGTTCGCCAGCTATAGGGAGTGCGATGGTGGACAGGTATTTATGGGCAATGACATTGCCTATAATGTTGTGGCTGTTGGTACGGTGTGTATCAAGATGTTTGATGGGGTAGAGCGTACCTTAATTGATGTCAGGCACGTTCCTGATTTGAAGAAGAATTTGATTTTTCTTGGTGTACTTGAGGCAATGGGCTGCAAATAAACAGGTATTGATGGTGCTCTTAAAATATCTAAGGGAGCACGGGTAGTCATGAAAGCGCAACGACTCGGTAATCTTTACAGGTTGATTGGGAACACTTCAAAAGGTGGAGTTGCAGTAACTATAACAAATTCCACCTCTGCACGTGTGTGGCATGCTGAGAATGGCCACATGAGCGGGTAAGACATGAAGGCTGAGACTTGCGAACAGAGATACGGAGCAGGTGGAGCAGCCACCTGTGAAAAAATCACATAACATAATCGCAAGATATCGGTGAGGTACATGGACGAATCTAACATCGCATATGCTCTCGTTAAAGACGAGGGGGATCCGTATACTATTCAGATGGCTCTAGGTGAGCCTGGTGTTGAGAAGTGAAATGTGATTATGGACGATGCGATGGACTCGTTGTACTAAATCGACACATGGGAGCTGGTGGAGCTTCCGGTGGGCCGGAAAGTGGTTGGATGCAGGTGGATCTTCAAGGAGATACAACATAGATACAAAGCGAGGTTGGTAGCGAAAGGTTATGCTCAGAGAGAAGGGATCGACTTCTCAGAGATATTTGTGCCGGCGGTATAACATGTGTCTATTAGATCCGTATTGATGCGAGTTGCCCAATACGATCTTGAGCTGAAATGATGGATGAGGAGATTGCGCTTCTGCATGGGAAACTGGAAGAGCGGTTCTTCATGAAGCAAGCAAAGGGTTTCGATGTTTAAAGGGGTTGAGAAAAAAGTTTGCAGGAGGTTGTTATACGACTTGTCACTTAGGTAGTGGTATAAAATTTGATTCCTTCATGGTGAGTCAGGTATTGTATGTTGATGACATATAGATCGTCAAGCATGACATGTTTGAAATCAACGTACTATAGGCTCGGTTAAGTGAGACATTCGAGATGAAGGATCGAGGGGCTACAAAGAAGGTTCTCAGTGGTGATATTCATAGAGACTGGAAGAGGAGCAGGTTTTGGTAATCACAGGTAGAATACCTTGTGTAGGTATTGATCAAGGATATGATGGACTAGGCAAAGCCAATGAGCATTCTTTACGCATCATTCCTTAAGTTTTCTTCAAGACATGTCCCAAAACAGATGAGGAAAAACAAGATATGTTTCATGAGCCTTATTTGAATGCGGTTGGCAGTGCATGCCATGGTCTGTATTAGACTGGATATTTCACAAGCAATCGGTGTTGTGAGCAAATACCCCGACAAGCAACATTGGATGGCGGTGAGATAGTTACTTCGATACATTCAAGTTACAGAAGACTACGTCTTATTTTTTTGAAGACAGGAGCAAAAATGGTTGGGCACGTGGATTCAGATCCGGCAGACATGCTCACCAAGATCGTTCCTCTAGAGAAATTCAAGTTATGTGAAACTTCTCTGTGCTTATCGATGGCATAAAAGAAGGATGGAGTGTGCATGAGAAGCATTAATTGAAGCTATGATGGGATATAGAGATAAGAGAAGAGATAAAAAAGTTACACGGTTGAAGATTAAAGACATGGTGGAGATTGTTGTAAAAATGATGTTTTAAATCTTATTATCCTCAACTAGTCGAAGAAAGTTCGACTCGAAGTCCAGCAACAATGTTTCTGAAATTTCTAAGGTCTTCGACCAGTCGAGGGACAGGCTCGACCAGTTGAAAGGGTCCTTCGACCAGTCGAAGGTTACGCAGATTGTGCGCAGACTGCGTAAATTTGAGCCGGTTTCAGAGAGGTGCGTAAGTGGAGTTTCTTAAACTATAAATAGGAGTCCCTAGGGCCATTCTAGGAGAGGCTAAGGTTTTCTAAATGTATTCTAAGGGTTTCTAGAATGGGTTATAGGGTATCAAAGGGTGTAACAAGGGTGAGATTCGACGTTGTTCGAATCGGATCCATATCTGTGTGATTCCGCAGACCAAATCCCAACAAGATCTTACTGCGATAAGTCAAGTGAAAATAGGACCATAGCTAAAAATATTAAATAATAATATAAACTAATATTCTTTTGTTTTTTTTTTTTTTTTTTTTTCCCGTCAAAGTTAGACCACCAACTATTTTACTTTGCAATTAGTGGCTATCAATGGATGGTCATGATTTATTGATCAATGTTATTTTACATTTATGCTTCATCCACATGGAATCCAAAATTTAAAGGGACTAGATGGTTGTTTATTAGTGCCACATGTTAGAGATGAATGTAATAACCCTAATGAATTTTAGGGCACTAAACTTTTTTTAAAAAGGAAATCTTGTTCATTCATTTATTGCACAATCATTCATTAATCTACCCATGCAATTAATATAAGAGCATCCAACCATTAGATCTTTGATACATTCATCATCCACCCACTAATCATGCCAGCTAATTGTTAAATTGTCTGTATATCCTACATCTGGTATCCAACCACCCATCCATCCATTAATCCATGTAAACGTACATTTCCACATCAATTCATCCATTCATTCGACAATTCCAATTGTACATTTTATCATTTGATCATCCATTCACTTATTTGTGCAAAGTGTTTATCTGCTCATGCATTTATATAACTATCCAGCCATTAGATCATATAATTATTGATAATTCATCCACTAGATCATTAATTGATCATATATTAATCATGTCATCTAATTATTAATTAGAACATCTAATCAACCGGTCTATTTAATCATTTGGAGACCGTAGATCATCAAACTTACGGATCGTCTAACCATCTGACAAATCTATCCACCTATTAATTAGTATGATCATATATTTCTTTATCAACCCACCCATTCGTCCAACAAGTCAAGTTATTCATCCAATTATCCGATCATCCATCCGTTCATTTATCAACCCACTCATCCAACCACGCATCTAAGCATTTATCTATTAATTCATCTCTTATACATTTTTTCATCCACTAAAATCAACCATTCCTTTATTAAATTACCTTCCTAATCCATTCATCTCACAACCCGATTATAAAAGTGAATTTCTACCAAACTGTTTATTTAAATGTACGCAGATAGTAAATTGTGAGCATGATCAAACTGTTTATTTACCAATTGGGACTACACACTTTGCCACAAGAAATGCACGTATCACCATACATTTGTACATACACACTTAAACTATGCACACTTTTGATACACATGCGCATGAGTTTCCATTTTCATTTTTAAATCGGATTTTATTTTTTTATTTTTTTATTTTTTATTTTTAGACACGCACACACACCCCACACTGGTGGAATTTCAGCCCCTATGGGTACTCGAACCCGTGACCGGGAGTTGAAACTCCTGTGAGTCTACCACCCGGGAAAGAGTAATGACCAGTAAATCGGATTGCGTACTCAGTACAGTAGGCTTTTATTGTACCGAGTAAATTCAGTTGGGCTCACCTTGTATGTATGTGGACTATCCACACCGTCCATCCGTTTTTTCATCTAATTTAAGGGGTTGAGCCCAAAATTGAAGTATATCCAAATATCAAGAGGATCATATCACAGTAAACGGTGGAGATAATGATTTCCACCGTTGAAACTTTGCTAGGCCCCACATTGATGTTTATTTGTCATCCAACCTGTTCATAAGATCATATAAACATGGATGAAGGGAAAACAAAGATATAAGCTTGATCCAAAACTTTTGTAGCTCCAAAAAATTTTTAACAGTAAACATTTAATTCAACTGTTTCCTATGGTGTGGTCCATTTCAACATTTTATAGGTTTCATTTTTGGACTCAAGTCCTAAAATTATCTGGTAAAATTGATGGCCGGAGCGGATAAAATATATAAATCATGGTGGACCCCACCTGCGCAATCCGCTCCTTCTATACGGGAATTCAACGCACTGGTTGAGTAGCCAGACTCACTGCTAAAGTGACGTTACCTAGTTATGTGGGTCCCACCATGATGTATGTTTTGTATCCACACCGTACATCCATTTGGAGAGGTCATTTTAAGGCATGAGCCAAAGAATGAATCAAATCCAAAACTCAAGTGGACCCCACCATAGAAAATAGTGGAGAGAGTCACGCCCACCATTAAAAACTTCTAAAGGTCACAAAAGTTTTCGATCAAGCTGATATTTGTGTTTTCCCTTCTTTAATGTCTGTGTTAACTTATGAACAGGTTGGATGTCAAATAAAACCCACGGTAGACCTTAGGAAGGCTTTAATGGTGGACGTCATTCTCCTCACAACAATTTTATAAGACTAAAAAAAAATATTACAAAATATGCGTGATTAGCAAGGAATATTAGCTGCGACCTAGGATGAGTGATGTTCGTAGGAACCTCTCCATGGGCTCACCTTGATCTATGCATTGTATATCTACCCAATCCATCCGTTTTCTCATATTATTTTAGAGAATTGTACAAAAAATGAAGCAAATACAACTCTCGGGTGGACCACACCATAGGAAACAATGGTCATTGAATGCTGACCATTGAAAACTTCATCGTCTACTGTAATGTTTATTTGACATCTAATTTGTTGTTGAAAAGGTCACACAGCTGTTTATTAGCTTGATCCAAAACCATTTATGGCCCACAAAAAGGTTTTAATAATCAATTGCAATGGTTTCTTGTAGTGTGGTTAACTGGTGATTTGGATCGGCTTCACTTTTTGGCTTAATTTGTAAAATGAGTTCGTAAAATGGATAGATGGCATAGATATTCAATGTATACAATTAGGTGGGTCCCACTCACATTGGGGTAATAAACGAAGATGAATAACTAAAGCTATTTATCGAGATGTAGGAAAGCTTGAAGGGTGATCCTCACCTTAGAGTTGAATTATCTCTCAATGTTGTTAGATTTAGATGTTTGCACTTTAAGATCGACATCTCCCTTCTTCATTTTTTTTCCTTCCTCTTCTAAATTAAAACACTTTAGCCTAATCAATCCAATAACAACACTGAAAATTCGGCGCCAAAATGGATGACTGAGTCGACTCGGTAGACTGGAAATCCCTTTCATCTTCTCTCCTCTTCTCTTCTCTAATTTTTTTTTTCTTTCTTCTTCTTCCAAACTCCTTTGGCCACATTAGAAGAAGTAGTGGTGATAATGATTTGGAACCCTAATATGGGTGTCATTATCACCACTACTTCTTCTAGTGTGGCCCATTTGAGTTTCGAATCTACCTATTTTTGGGCTAAAACCCTAAAATGATTTGAAAAAATTGGATGGGCGGCATGGATAAAACCCATACATTGGTGGGCCCAACATAGCCCCTGCCTAGAGGGAATATGGTATATGTGGGGGCAAGATGTAATCTACTTCCCCGCAGTGTTTACTCATCACATTTTACTAGTTAGCAATACAACGTCCATGATTTAGAGCCCCAACCTCTATTTATGTGAGGGAAATCTTTGATGTAGACCCTACATTATATAGGACACAATTCAACATGGACCTTAAATCATGTGGGGCCACCGACAATATAGACCATCCATTACCGATAATTTTTTCTTAGTCATCAGACAAAGTGACGTGGTTCATTGGACAAAGTGACGGGGTTATTAGACGAAGTGACTGAGTTATACTAAACAAAGTAATGAGGACGCCCGACAAAGCAACATGATTCCACTAAACAAAGTAATAAGGTTAAACGAGACAAAACAAATAGGGTTCTATTAGACAAATTTACAGATTTGTTGGAAAAAGTGATGGGTTGCTGGACTGTAGACACCCCACCCAGGCTGACAACTTGAAAAAGCTAAGACAGTTCAAGAACCATGATTGTATATGTACTCCGAAACCCTGAATACCAACCCAAAACCCTGACTGAAACCTCAAACCCCCAATCCGCGACCCGAAGCCCTAATCCAAACCATTCAATCCATATACAGCCCCAACCTACACCCTAGATCCTGGCTCGAACCATTACTTGAACCCAGAACCCACCTATTTGAACTCCAAAAGCCCATAAAATGACTATCGGACGAACCAGTGCACCGAACGAGGCCCACATGCTTGAGCCCAGCCCGGGCGGTAGTCCAACTACTGCCGACGGTACTCGGAATACCTCCGTTCCTGGCCCACGTGTGATCTTCTGGAGACAGCTGTCCCAGCGTCCGAAAGTCAATTTTCTTCAGGATTTACCTCCCCAATCTTCACTATTTATTGTTTTATCAGTCTCAAAAGCCAATAGGAGCGCACCATATGACGTTCCTCTCTCCCCAACCAATCACAAGTCTGTCATCATTTTAACCCTTACCTACCCCCTCTTTACCATAGAGCCATTGGAGAAGGCTATAAATAGCCCTCTCCTCTCCTCATTTCAATACACACCAACACCAAGAAACCTACCAAGAGAGGGAGAGAAAGAGAGAAAGAGAGGGAAAGAGTGAAAGAGGGAAGGAGCTCCCAAGCCTTCAAGTCCTAAATTTTAGCTACCCCTAACTCTCCTCTCAACCTTTCTATTCCCTAAGCCTAGCCGAGATTGGTCATGGTTCGGTCCATGTTTTAGTTTATCCAAGTTCTAGCCAAAGATTCATACATCCCACATACAAGCATTCATCATGCCATTTACTCTCTTCTCAACCCCCCTACTCCTCTAGACTTCTAGTGAACGTATGCTCTGCGACTTGTCGTACATCGGATCCTGTCACATCAGAAATTCTTAGTAGTCTAGTCCAATTATTTTACTCCATGAGTGTAACATCCTGATTCTCATAACCTGAGGATGTTCGCTCGAGTACGAGAACCGGAGGGTCACATCATAAAATGAAACTAACGTTTCCACACATTTCTTAGCATCGAAATATAACATCTATGTAGATATCGTCAAAAAGAGTTTAACATACGTGGAAGGGAAAACAAGTAGTAAAGTGAGATCTCACAGCATGGGATTTAATTACAAAACTTTAAGATAGGCAAATATAAAGTTTGTCATATAACAGAAGCAGTAAATCCTAATCATTATGGTGGAGCTCTAGCGGTTCATCACACCATTATACGAGCCATCTTCATCATACTCCTCTTTAACAACGCCAAGAGTCCCAT
Source organism: Magnolia officinalis (assembly GCA_021015155.1). Taxonomy (NCBI): domain Eukaryota; kingdom Viridiplantae; phylum Streptophyta; class Magnoliopsida; order Magnoliales; family Magnoliaceae; genus Magnolia; species Magnolia officinalis. The sequence goes on from JAJHSJ010001562.1 coordinate 26,616, forward strand.
CATAGACGCCATCCTCCGTCATCACACCTGTGTCTATTTGGTACAACCAAACGATTGGGTGAGTGAAAACTTAGTGGGGATTTCTCGCAGGGATTCAAGCATATCAATTTATTCCAAAACAGTTATATCAAACATAATCAAACATATTGAGAGTAAAGTGAATTTAAATATAAATGTATGGATGAATGGATGTATGCTAATGACACAGACCTGGGGATGCACATCCAGCTGTCAAAATAAATTAGGGTTGCCCAAGGAGAACTAGCCACCCGGAAAAGTACACAAGGGCATGCCTAAGGTGAGTTAGCTATCCGGAAAAGACCATGAAATAAAGATCGCCCAAGAAGAATTAGTCACCCAGAAAAGTACACTAGGGCACGCCCAAGGAGAACTAATCACCCGGAAAAGACCATGTAAGAAAGAGCGCCCAAGGTGGCATAAATGCACATGATCTATGATTTTAACTGAAGTGATAGGACTTACACCAAATCAGACAGAGTGTGACTTACATCGAGCACTCGGAAAAGCCCATATGTAATGCGTGGATGTCATGTACCATGATAGTCATATACATTTAACAAGATTGCTTTCATAAGTATGATCAAAATTCATGGTCTTTTAATAGAGTATCAAATATCCAAATGTGAGCCCAATATAAGTCCATTCACTTTCTCTATTCCCCATGAGGGCCAACAATTATAACATTTCAAATATGTGAGATTAATAGTGGATTTTCTCAACATTTCTCATGAAAGATAACATTCCACACCTAACTTAACATTGTAAAATGGGATGACATGAGACATCATAACTCTGGTCATTACTAGTATGACTATGCCCAAAATCAAGCCATTGCTACAATGACATGGAGATTAAAATGTTAAATTCCAACTACATGGTTATTAACTATGGGGATTGAGTAATGGAACTTGATATACTAATTCATGTTCATCATATCCATATAGAATACTAATGAGTTACTTACTATTGGTATCATTTTAGGACTTCATTAGTATCAAATTATATCAATTCTAACCCATGTAATGAGAAATGGAGCAAGTTTATCATGGGAATGAAAGCAAGAATTCTCACATTTATTACAACTAGATGAAGTATGTTTATACCTATATAATGTCAAATGTGGCATAACGAATGTGCAACAACCCTTATGAGATGGATTAGAGTAACACATTTTGAGGCATTCCCACATGTTTATTCATGTCAATTTGAAGTTAAAGGAACACAACTACTATTTGCACAATTGTAATATCTTTCTACAACTACTTTAGAATTTCATGAAATGATGAAGCCATGGGGGATATCCCTCACCTAGATTGAGAGTTCCTTTCCTTTTAAGATGTCTGAATGAGATGGATGTAGAGATCCTAAAATTTAAGTGAGTATATGATTAATCTTATAATCTTACAAATAGCCTACTAATTAGATGAACTTTGATTTCTACTTACTTGATTGGATAAGTTGGAGGAAGAAGTGCCTTATAAGGAAATCAGTTGTTGGTTGCACCCGAATAATCTGTTACAAGTCATCGGTGAGTCATGACCGAGTTAACTTGGTTGGGGGTTCTCAACCATCGACTAGTTGATTTTGCTTTAAGGGTTTAGCTAATAACCGGTTTAGATCAAATATTCATTGAACCGAATGTTCCCCAATTAACCAATGATTGGTTGGAGTTAGCTTGTTTTAGATGAAAAATTGACCGAGTCAACTCGTAAGTAAGGGTAGAGTTGACTCAGTTAGTTAAAATAGTTGGGTCAGCCCCAAAGTTGGCAGATCTCAGTTGCCACGAGTTGGGATTTAGGTTGACTGGGAAAGCTTGTATCCCAGGCCCCACTGAGTCAAAACTTCTGATTCAGAATCGGTCCCGAGCTACTGCCTCAGTGACGACACGACCCGATCTATCCCACAACTCACTTCATCAAGAGTTATAGAACTCAGGTTGGATGAGGTTTGCCTGATCCGAGTCCTCCCAGTCAGGGGACTCGCTCATTGGCTCTATTTGAGTCGATTCTTTCAACATCACCTGAGTGTGGTTTGGGATGGTACAGGCCTGACTCAACAGAAATTGAGTTGAGTCAAATAGTGAATTAGACAGTAGCAGATTGGATGAGTGAGTTTTGATATATTACCTAGACAGAGACTACCTCCTATCGTTGATGAGGTTGCAATCCGAACACGCTTCCTACAATGGCTGGCTGACTTACAAATCTGGTTTTCTAATATGCATTGAGTCAGCACTCTAATAGGGTATTTGAAGTAGAGCTTGTAGGGGCGGGTTAGACATTCTACCTGCTTTAAGGAAAGGTCCCATCTACTGCTGTAGTGAGGTCTAGGTGAATCTCATGACGTGTTTGATCGAATCAGGATGTTGGTTTCGGGGATGTGACCAGGCTCGAGAACTTGCCCAGTGTCACAGAAACTCGGTGCTAAGTTGATAGGATGGAGCTAGTTCAGTGTGACTTAAATGGAAGTCGGCTCGATCCCTGGATCGGACTAGAGCTAAATGAGTAGGGGCTGAGGTGAGTTTGAGAGACTTCAGACGGCCGGCTGGAAACTTGTTCCAACGGCTGCCATGTTCCTTCCTCACAATCACTTTCCTCCCTACTTCTATCTTTCTCACCAACTTCTTTCTCTCTCTCTCTCTCTCTCTCAATCTTACTTCCCTCACTCTGTTCTCTTTACGATATTCGAATGACACGGGTCGAGTTGAGTTGCTACCGAACCAGCAACTAGCTCAAATGGAGTTCGAACTCTTCCAATCTCTTTCTCTCTTACTATTCTATCTCTCTCTGCCTTGGGATCTGCCCTAACTACACGACTATTTATAGTCATACCTTTTCTAGACGTTTCTACAGTTAAACACGATGGTTAGTGTATAGATTATCATAAAGCATCCGAGAGCAATCATCATCAGAAGCTTCCCTAGCATCTGATCTTGTGTATGGGCCCCAGAACCAACTTCTGATGGATATAATATGGGGTGGGCCACATGATGGACGTTTCAGATCAAAGAAATGATCACTACCATAGGATGCGATTTTTCCTGGCCGAACGGGGAAGATGGGTCCCTGATCATGGCGTTTTTATGTTGGATGGGTGATTCAATGATTTAGGATGTTCAGAAGGTCCAGATGGGGTCCAATAGGCTTGTGGGGTCCATTCAATGGTGGGTGTAGATGGCGTTGATGATAGTTGTCTTAAAACGGAGTCGGTGCGAGATGTGGCTCTGACTCGTCAAAATCTCATCCTTCCTTACGAGATTTTCAACTGCCCTAACACGGACGGTCAGGATCTGCTCCAGAGAAGCTTCTAGAAGTCGGAGGAGGGTGGAGATCATCCCTACCCGAAACAGAAGTTTTTCTTCCGCCTTTTCGTCCTGTAGGGCTTCATTTTCGGAAACCGTAGGTCTGACTCAGCCTTCCTCTACGAACGTGGCCTCCATCCGACTGTTTTCAACGGTCGAATTGGTTAGAGGTGTGTCAGACGTGGCTGTAGCTTCCTCGTCAACACCTTACTTGTGCGTTGCTTGCTGGTTTGCTGACAGAAGTGGCGCGGTTGGTTTTCAATTGTTAATCTCGCCATGGTCGTGGTCGGTGGGACCCTGGTTATCAGATGGACGGTGTGGATTGGGCTGTCGTATTCAGAAAATGGTTATTTGCACCACCAAATGGACGGTCAGATCTAAGCTATTGATGGGCGGGAGATATTCCCATTTAAAAGTTTAGATTTTGGTTTTCATCGAGTCAACGACTGTTTGACCCGATGGTGCATCTTGTTCACGGTGTGAGTATGCACTCTGTGTACACACACACATTAAAGTGGGCTCCACGACCTGATATAAGGCAATCATCACCGACCATTGCCCTTGGAGGGTTGATATTCACCCACAGCAGCTGTTTTGTTATTTTTTTTTTTTTAATTTCCTTGTGGATGAGATCTAAGTCCTCGGGTTCTCAAACAGGGTTTATAAATTGCCCTGGACCGAAGGTTAGCTCGTTTCTACTCTGTAAAGGCTTGCGCTAGGGGGTTTAGTGTTGATTATTTTAGTTAGACAGTTAGTTCTCATTCAGTTGTGTTAGTTAGTATCACGGGGTTGTTTAAGATTAGATAGTTGTTTTTGGTTGGATTGTTAGTTTCAAGTGAGATGATTCATCCTATTTAAATTGGAAATTTATACAAAGAAAGAAAATATTTTAGGGTCATTACAATAAGCATCATGTCATCCGCTCTCTATACACACCGTTGGACGTATGCTCTGTAGCTTGTCAAAATCTCGGATCTTGCTACATCAGAAATCCGCATGTGTGCCTAGTCCCTTCCCGACCACAGTATCCATCATCCCTTGAGATTGTTCTATCACACCGAGTAGAGACCGTACCATTGTACGGACAGAGAAGGTGCCTACTACCTTCCCTCTTTGTAACCGAAGTCCCTTACCCGGAGTCCCGGATCGCAGATCAGGAGTCAATCGAAAGGTAGGAGGATCTTCAGATTCCTGCTCCAGCCTTACATATTCCGTGGATTCTACCTAACTGCGGGATTTTGAGAATAAATGGCTAGTGGCGACTCCAAGTCTTTTACATCGCCAACATTCAAATTAGCTTAATCACCCCCAACGAACACACCACCCATCATATACAAATCAGTGTGGACGCCGATTTCCATCGTCCACAGAATGTCGTCTCCACTGGGGACTTACTAGCTCGCACTAGCTGAGACTCGAGTCAAAAGTGTGTGGTATCCTAATCTCAAGGGACATTCATCATCGTATTCAGGTAAAAACTGAAAAAAATCAATCTTTGGCTTACACTTGTTTGGGCATCAATCCGAGCTATGACTATTTGATCTCGAGCAGCTATGGCTACCCACGAAGAAGAACCGGTAGCTCAGTCAGTTCCTGAAACATCAGCATTAGCACCAGCACCGACACTAATACCTCAGGTATCTCCAATAGATACGCTAGTTACTACCGCTTTGAGTGAGATGTCTCAAAACTTCAAAGCCTTGCAGGAGTTACTACTTCGCCTGGTACCAAGTGCCACACCAAACACGCAGGTAACATAACCTAGTGTGCAGAACAACTCAATCCCTTAAACTCCTTTTGCCTTTTCCCTCATCCCTCCGACAAATCCTGTTCTCCCTCTCCCAGAAGAGTCAGCACAAAATCAACAACGGCTAACAAACAGGAGCAACCCTCCCACACATCATTACTCAACACATCACAACAATCAGGTTCCCCCTAACGGGAATCACAGATAAGAACTGACGGATGCCCATGAAGGGGGTCAGTTTCGAGTCCAAATCACTCCCCCTAACAGGAGTAACATTCCGGAATTGGCAGATACCCCAGACGGGAGCCATTTTCGAATATCACACCCTCCTCCGAAAGGGAGCGGTGCTCAATTCCAGTTACCTCCCGCCATCGGGAGTCCATCTTCTTTTCAACAACCCCCTATTCTTGGGAATCAACGGGTCGAAGAAATTGACCCTTACGAGGAAGAAGTGGCACAAGCCCTACAGCAAGGGGCAAGATACCCGCAACATGGCAAGTCAGAGATCGTGGAGCTGCGGGAGTAGCTACAAATGGTGTAAAATCAGCTGCAAAGGTAGCAGAGAGTAGATCATCCATCTACCAAATTCAGGGACCTGATGCTAGGGTGCCCTTGAACTTTAAGGTACCCAAATTCAAAAGGTATGATGATAGTGGGTGCCTCACAGCACATCTAAAAGCCTTTTGTGGGGAACTCAATGCGATAGCAGGGAACGATGAAGTTTTGATATGGCCCTTTCAGAAATCCCTTAAAGGCGATGCTTTAGATTGGTACACCTCATTGGATAACTATCAGATTAGGATCTGGGAGAGACTTTCTCAGGCATTCATCGATAGATTTTCATACAATCTGAACATGACTCCAATAAGGGTAGATTTGGCTGCCTTGAGACAAAAAAGCGATGAGTCATTGTTAGCATACGTAGGACGATGACAGGCCATAACGGCCCGAATGAGGAACCTCATCGATGATGAAGAACAGATATCCATGATTGTCCATTCGGCAAATCCAAACATTTCAGGATATCCGATCTCATACCCCTATGTGAACTTCTCCTAGCTCATCCGAGCTGGAGGCCGGGATCAGAGTCGGAACCATTTCTCCATGGCCGCACCAGGCCCCCACCAAGCCCCCTCAATCAAAAGAACAAAGTCGAGGGGAACCTATCGGATATGGGAATGGTAACAGCACCGCTCCTGCGCAACGCACTACAAAGGTCAACAACATCGTCACCAATACTTAAGGCAACCAGTACGCTCCGCAATCGGAGCCCCAACAAGACAGATAGTACCAACCACAACCAAATAGGCAATACCAATCACAGCAAGCCTAACATGGATATTAGGCACAACCACCTCAACAACAATAGTAACAGCCTAAGGGAAATGCGCAAAACTCGTACAGGTAGGCAATGCTAGGCAGGAAGTTCACCCCTCTAGTACAAACATATAGTCAGGTCTTGACAATGTTAATGCAGAGGCAACTCCTTACACCACTCCAACCTCGACTTCCGCCAAATCCCCTACCTGTAGGATACAATGAAAATTAATACTGCGCGTATCACTAGTCTCCTGGCCATCTAACAGACCGCTGTTTCGCCTTGAAACATGCAGTCCAAGATTTGATCGAAAGCTAGAAGATTTCCATCACCCCACAGGTTGGCAGAACCACTCAAGCCAACATTCTTCCAAATCCTATGCCATCGCATCCAGCAGGACCCAGCACATCTGGCACCTCTACCGTTAACAACATCGAGAAAGAGCACCCCATCTACTCTTCCCCACATCATTCCATTCAAGCAATCATGTCCGATACAACAAATCAAACATGGGGATACCGACAGGAGCCACCACCTGGGCCTTAGATATTCCTTGAAGCATCACCAACAACACCACCTCTCATCCTTGGAGCAACACCAATAACACACAGCCTCTCGTCCTTAAAACAACGCCACTTCTCACTCTCCAAAGAGCATGAACAACACCCGTCAGGTCACACTCTCAGCCCATCACCCTCTAAGGGGCACATGCAACTTCACTCCCGGCATATCCAAACAGGTCAGGTCTTGAACCTCTCATCCTCCTGATAGGCCTCCCTGATCTAACCTCACTGACCTTAAAGGGGCACCCCCGGTACAACCTCCAAGTTTCCTCCTACCTCACCAGCTGGTACTTGCCCAGAGGATCCCTCCTTCACAAAGTACACATTAAGAGGAGGAGGAAAATCCCAATGGCAAATCCTGCTAGGATCTATCCCCACTCTAGGGGAAATCATCAAGTCCTCCACAGATAGTTTCAGTAACAACCACTCAGCCTCAAGATCCGGTGGTATACTTGGAAGGAAGGATGGTTCCCTCCTTTAACACGAAAGCAGTCCCATGGCACTCTTCAGAGTGCGCCGAAGTGGGCAATAACGACAGGTTTTTTAGGAGAGACAATCAGAACCCAAAAGAAACTAGGGAAACTTTATTGGGAACAACCCATAAAGCTGATGCTGCCTACGACATAGCAGCTCAGCTCAAGTCCATTCCCGCACAAATTTCCATCTGGAAACTTCTGTGCATATCGAGATCGCATCGAGAAATCTTTGCAACTCTGAACGATGCACACATCTCTCCTGACGTGCCTCCCGAAAGGGTATCAAGCATGATCGGACAACTCCTAGCACCGCGAGCTATCACTTTCTCTGATGAGGAGTTACCACCCCGCCGCAGGCACACTAGGCACTCACTCAATATAGCAGTCCATTACAAGAACTACAAGGTCCCACTCGTGCTTATAGACAATGGATCGAGCTTGAACGTTTGCCCGTTGAGGACTGCTGAACGTTTAGGGATAGAACCATCTACCTTTCGGCCCAGTACCATGAGCGTCAGAGCCTTTAATAACTCCTGAAGGCAGGTAGAGGCAGAAATTGACATTGAGATACAAATCGGACCGGACCTAACCCTTGTCACATTTCAGGTCATCGACATTCCTTGCCTCATTTATTTACCTTCTATTGGGGCGGCCATGGCTCCATGCTGTTGGAGCCATCCCATCCACTCTTCATTAAAGGGTTAAATTCCCATTTGGAAATCGAATCATCTCGGTGCTAGCCGAGTCGAAAATCATTCTACCGGTGGCGGTCAATACCCCAGAAACTGACATTCCAGTGATCGACGTTCAACATATAGAGGGTGACATATCATATCATAGTTTCGAGTTCGAAATTGTGAACTCTATTGCCAACCCCTACCCCCTCGCAGTCGAATATGTCATCCCTCCTGCTAAACAGCTAATCTTGAACTACCGTACAGAGTTCCACGAGAAAGGTATGGTAGTAAAGACAGCTCTTGCCAATGTGCAAAGACAGGGGTTGGGGTATTAACCAACACTGGAGGATCAGGCCGCAAGGACCAAAAAGAGGCAACCATTCAAGTGCACACCCATCAAATTTATTAAGGCAAACGGTGGTCTGTGGTGACATGATGATCCCCCTCGAGGATCACCTCCGACGGCTCAAACTCACAGAACATTCCAGTCAGGAATCCATTTAGCCGCCAATATGGTGGGATAAGATCTTCAGGGCATTGAAAGCACATTTGATGCTAGGGGCAGAACCCCTGGACCCATCACAAGAAACCAGGGGCATGGGAACAAGGACATCTGAGGAGGACCCAGGACCAGGAGTGCTCACTACAAATCATCTAGGCAAGAGCGGGGAGGCACCCATCTCCACCAACAGTCAAGGGGAGACACCCCCACCAACAGCTCAGCAACACAAGGGGCAGAAGCAACCCATCCATTGGATCAATAAAGGGAAGTGACCTTCCCTTGACTGGACGAACATCAGGATCCCACCACAATACGGATCTGAGGAGCCTGAGGAGCTCCAACTTCTGAGTGAAGAGATCGGATCAGACTCGAACTCTTAACCCGGTCCCACAGACATCATGGTCATCGGGATGGATGACCCACATCTACAACATGACAAAACAGTAGGATCAAAAGGGGAAAAGAACCAAGCTGGTCAGCCATCCCCCTAACGATCGAATCAGCCGGTAGGCCATCTACGAATGCCGGTCCAAAAAAAAAAAAAGCCAATGCAAGTAGCAATTGGCATCTCGAACCAAGACAGGATCAATCATGGTTTGCAATACCGTCCTGTTCGGGATCCCATGGTGATACAAAAAAATCGAAAAACCCTCAAAACACAAAAACAACAGATATTTCAAAAACCACAAAAACATCAAATACTTCTCAAAATCACAAAACATCAGAAAATCTTTAAAAATAAAAAATAATAGAAAACCTCACAAAAATCACTGTGCTAAACACATCACTCACGGCTCCAAAGTTTGAGGTCGACTCATATGATTTCGATCTAGAGTTAGACTTCGAACTCAAGGGTTTGAATGAAGCCCAGGATGAGGGAAATGATGATACAGCTCTCGAACTCGAGGATTCTCTTGAAAGGTTCGAAACAAAGGCCAACGTTGTGGTAGACGATTTCAAAGTTGTGAGGTTGGGATCGCAGGAACTCCTTAGAGAAGTGTGCATTGGTAAATCATTGCCTCCGGAATGCTTGGATGATGGAATTCTTGAAGCCGAGGTTGTCCAACTTTTCTTTCTCGTATGAAGACATGTCAGGGCTTGATGAAGAATTGGTCGTACATCATTTGCCAATAAAGCCAGAGATAAAGCCTGTCAAACAGAAACTTCGAAGAATGAAGCCAGAATGGGCCTTAAAGGTCCGTGATGAAGTAATCAAGTAATACAATGCAAAATTCCTGGTAGTCTCCAACTATCCGGAATGGCTCGCAAACATCGTACCAGTTTCAGAGAAGGACGACAAAGTCAGGATGTGCATCGACTTTAAGGACCTCAACAAAGCAAGTCCTAAAGACGATTTCCCTTTGCCTCACATCGATACACTGGTAGATAATACTGCTGGATATAAGATCTTCTCCTTTATGAAAGGTTTCTCTGGCTACAATTAGATTAAAATGGCCATCGAAGATTGTGAGAAGACTTCTTTCATCACACCATGGGGAACATTTTACATCGGGTTATGCCCTTCGGGTTGAAGAATGCGGGAGCTATATATCAGCGAGCCATGACTGCCTTGTTCCACGACATGATAAACAAGGAAATGAAAGTCTATGTGGACGACGTGATCGTGAAATCTCACACGATCGAAGGACATCTTGAAGATCTTAAAAAGCTCTTCAACAGACTGAAAAAGTTCAAGCTCCACCTCAACCCGCAAAAATAAGTCTTAAACACAACTAGGGGTAAACTGTTAGGATTCATCGTCAGCGAAGTTGGCATCCGAGTGGACGAGACCAAGACCAAAGCAATCATCGAGATGCCACCGCCCAGCACCGAAAAAGAGATTCAGAGTTTCCTCGGAAGGATCCAGTACATCAGTCGATTCATCGCACAGATCACGCCCATCTGTGAGACCATATTCAAGCTTCTAAGGAAGAATTCGCCAAAAGAATGGAAAGACGATGGTCAAATGGCTTTTGACAAGATTAAGAAGTATCTGCTAATTCCCTTAGTGCTCATACCTTTAATGTAAACCTTACATTATATAGGGCACAATTCAACATGGACCTTAAATCATGTGGGGCCACCGACAATATAGACCATCCATTGCCGATATTTTTTTCTTAGTCATCAGACAAAGTGACGGGGTTCATTCGACAAGTGATGGGGTTATTAGATGAAGTGACTGAGTTATACTAAACAAAGTGACGAGGACACCCGACAAAGCAACATGATTCCACTAAATAAAGTAATAAGGTTAAACAAGACAAAACAAATAGGGTTCTATTAGACGAATTTACAGATTTGTCGGAAAAAGTGATGGGTTGCCGGACTGTAGACACCCCACCCAGGCTGATAACTTAAAAAGGCTAAGACAGTTTAAGAACCATGACTATATCTGCACTCCCAAACCCTGAATACCAACCCAAAACCTTGACTTAAACCTTAAACCCCCAATCCACAACCCAAAGCCCCAATCCAAACCGTTCAATCCATATACAGCCCTAACCTACACCCTAGATCCTGACCTGAGCCATTACCCAAACCCAGAACCCACCTATTTGAACTCTGAAAGCCCAAAAAAGGACAATCAGACGAACAAGTGCATCGAACGAGCCCCACACGCTTGAGCCCGGCCCGGGCGGTAGTCCAACTATCGCCGGCAGTACTCAGAGTACCTCCGTTCGTGGCCCATGTGTGATCTTCTGGAGACAGTTGTCCCAGCGTCCGAAAGTCAACTTTCTTAAGGATTTACTCCTCCAATCTTCACTATTTACTTTTTACCAGTCTCAAAAGCTAATAGGAGTGTGACACATGGCGTTCCTCTCTCCCCGACCAATCACAAGCCTCCAGGTCATCATTTTAACCCTTACCTACCCCCTATTTACCATAGAGCCATTGGAGAAGGCAATAAATAGCCCTCTCCGCTCCTCATTTCAACACACAACAACACCAAGAAACCTACCAAGAGAGGGAGAGAAAGCGAGAAAGAGAGGAAGAGAGTGAAGGAGGGGAGGAGCTCTCAAGCCTTCAAGTCCTAAATTTTAGTTACTCCTAGCCCTCCTCTTAACCTTCCTAATCCCTAAGCCTAGCCGAGATTGGTCATGGTTCGATTCATGTTTTAGCTTATCCAAGTTCCAGCTAAAGATTCATACATCCCACATACAAGCATTCATCATGACATTTACTCTCTTCTCAACCCCCCTGCTCCTCTAGACTTCTAGTGAATGTATGCTCTATGACTTGCCGTACATCGGATCCTGTGACATCAGAAATTTCTAGTAGTCTAGTCTAATTATTTTACTCCATGAGCATCATGTCATCCGTTCTTTAGACACACCGTTAGAAGTATGCTCTATGGCTTACTGAAATCTCAGATCTTGTTACATTAGAAATTCGCACGTATGCCTAGTCCCTACCTGACTACAGCATCCATCATCCCTTGAGATTGTTTGTGACGCCTCGTCACTGTAGTCACATGTGGGCGGGCCCCAAGGTGGTTGGCAGGCTACTATGTGGCTGGCAGGCTACTGTGCTGGCAGGCTACTGTGCACACAGTGAAAGTGAAACTTTGTCCCATATTGAAAGTATTGTCTGAAATTGTGGTGGTTATATGTGGAGTTGTCACCCTATACTATATGAGGCCTTTTGAAAAAAATCCTGAGAACAAAACCGTGTGGGCTGTGCCCAGAGCGGACAATATTATACAGTGTGGGCGTGGGCTGTTAGAAATGGTATAAGAACCGAGGACGGCTTTGCCCTCGGTGGGGGATATTGTGACGCCCCGTCACTGTGGTCACATGTGGGCGGGCCCCAAGGTGGCTGACAGGTTACTGTGTGGCTGACAAGCTACTATGCACACAGTGAAGGTGAAACTTTGTCCCACATCGGAAGTGTCGTCTGAAGTTGTGGTGGTTATATGTGGAGTTGCCACCCTATACTGTATGAGGCCTTTTGGAGAAAATTCTGAGAATAAAACCGTTCGGGCTGTGCCCAGAGCGGATAATATCATATAGTGTGGGCGTGGGCTGTTACATTGTTCTATCACACCAAGTAGAGACCGTACCGTTGTATGGAAAGAGCGGGTGCTTAACACCTTCCCTCTTTGTAATCGAGGTCCCTTACCCGGAGTCCCGGATCGTAGATCAGGAGTTAATAGAAAGGTAGGAGGATCTTTGGATTCCTCCAGCCTTATATATTCCGCGGATTCTAGCCAACTGCGGGATTTTGAGATTAAATGGCTAGTGGCGACTCCAAGTCTTTTACATCACCAACATTCAAATCAGCGTAATCACCCCCAACAAACACACCACCCATCACATACAAATCAGCGTGGGCACCAATTTCCATCGTCCACATGGACAAAGTGACCTGGTTCCACTAAACAAAGTGACAAGGCTGGAAGACAAAGTGACTGGGTTTCACTAGACAAAGTGATGAGGTTGTCGGGTAAAGTGACGAGGCACTTGGACAAAGTGACGAGGTTCACTAGACAAAGTGATTGGGTTACTTGTAACACCCCAATTTTCAAGACTCGAGTATATAACTCGTTTCTTAAAGACCCAGGAGTTAACAGATCATTAAGTGACGATCAATATAAAATCAAAGTGCAAATAGCGGGAATTAAGCGTAGTATAAGTTGTAACGAAAATAAGAACAATATCCTGTTCCACTCAGCTGGGGACCCAAATACAAATCCTTAAATCAAAATGTTCTAAGTAAGGTATAACATCTAAATCTAGTGGTTCATCCCAAAGTATGCAGCCGCTTCCTGGTGCGACTCCTTCTCGTACAGCTCTCCTCCTTCGCGACTGCAGCAGTCCCGAGATCCGCTGCATATTCGTCCATCCCTGCACCTGCATCCTCTGTACGGTTGAACATTGATGAATGAGTGGCCGGCTCAGTGTGATTTCCCCTTAAGATTACACACCCCGCCCTAGACAAGAAATAACATGAAAACATCCAGACAAACAAAATATAGCAAATGCAATCTTATTATATGCATGGATGCGTGAATGCATCATTGACCTGGGGATGCTCATCCAGTCTGCAGTTGGGCTCGTCACCCATGCAAAGGCTGGCCATTAGCAAAGCACATCACGTGCGTACATCATGTACCGCATAATGACTGCCTATCGTACATCACGTATGTAAATCGATAGTTGGTGGTCAGACAGCTAGCGAAACGATACCCCAATACTCGGAGGCACGTGCTACAACATCCAGAAACATCCATCCATCATCGTAAATATGGCATGTATGCATGATTAGCCAAGCTATTATTAGTCCGATTATAATCAGCCAATTTAATAAAGCTCAAGGTCACTACAGGGGGCTCATCACCCATCGTAGGCCGACGACTCAGGCATAGTATCCCATGACAACCATCCCTGCCCCATGAGTCTACCGCCTTAGGGTGTGGGTAGAACCCATCAGCACGTGGCCAATCAACTATCAGTGTATAGGGGATTAGCATCATATGCTAAGTAGGAATGAAGTGTTAAAAATATTAAATACAACGATTAAAGTGAGTCGGTATGTATGATTTAAACGCGATTAAATGTCAACAACAAAAATGTGGAAAGGTTCATTCCATAGTTAGGTAGGTGGAATCACTCCATAGATGGTAAACCCCATGAATCAAACTGCCACTAACATAACCTCCATGTTGAGGGTCTAATTATATCATAATCAATTCCGTTACAGCCTAAGTACGGACTCTCTTGAAAAAGAGGTTTCCATAGAGAGATTTCGAGTAATATGTGTCTTGCGACCAATACCATAATATGAGAAGATGACATGGAGATTAAGTAGCGAACTACCTGAATAAAGCATGATTCAATAATTCAAGTATTCATGTAATTCAGGAGTCATACGAATATAACTTATCAATTCTAAAGCATGCATTCAGGGAAACTAATCAAATGATTTAGGTGTTTGAGTAACTAGCCAAGCAATTTAATAAATTCTAAACACGTACTTAAACAAACAATCAAATATTTTAATCTAAGACATGTATTTACATAGAACCTTTCAAGTATTTAAATCAATTCTAAGGCATTTGTTTAAGTAGCTAAACAAGTACTCTAATTCTAAGACACTTGTTAAGTAAACTAAACAAGTATTCTAACTAATTCTAAGACATTTATTTAAGTAACTAATCAAGAATTCTAATTAGTTTCAAGGCATTTGTTTGAGAGACTAACCAAACATACTAATTAATTCCAAGACATTTGTTGAGTAAAATAATCAAATATTCTAACTAACTCTAGACACTTGTTTAACCAAGAATTATAATCAATTTCAAGACATGTGTTTAAGAGAGCTAATCAGATGATCAATTCACTTCTAAGACATGAATTCAAGTAAGTTAACCAATGATCAGATCACTTATATGGTATGTATTCAAGTAAACTACTGAATGATTAACCACTTATGGGTCATCGTTCGTAGTTATAATAAAAACTATCCTTAGTCTAGTTTGGAGATGGAAAGCTCAAGGGAGAAGTCATCACCTGTGGGGTTGTATTATCGTCCTTGATCCACGTTCCTGTGTATACCTTGCGGCCCAAATCACCTAAGTAATTTCCTAGATTCAGAGTTTGTATTAGACAAGTATTCCCAAGGCTTTTGTCTATCTAAATTATTGAAATTATGTGGAGATTTGTAAGGGCCCATTATCACAGATATTGGGCCAACATCAAGGTTACTAGGCCCACCAACCATGGCTTGATCAATGAGGCCAGGGCTAGGCCTGAAATGGGCCAAAACTATGGCCCGAGCTAGGCCTGGTTTGGCACGGCTTGATACATCACCTAAAGGCCCAGAATTTGGGTTGGGCTTCTTTCTAGCCCAACTGTGGACGTGGTGTGGCCCACTGAGATTTTTCTCAGGTGCGGCCCACTGAGATCTATGGTGTGACCCACTGAGATTCATCTCAGGTGTGGCCCACTGTGATTCATGGTGAGGCCCACTTAGATCTATCTCAGGTGTGGCCCACTGAGTCTAACTTAGTGCGGCCCACTGAATTTGGACTGGGTGTGGCCCACTGAGTCTAACTTAGTGCGGCCCACTGAATTTGGACTGGGTGTGGCCCACGTGTGTGGCTGGGCCTGATTTTTTGCCTGGACTGGGGCTGATTTCAGCCCAGATCCAGGGCTGATTTTAGCCCAGCACATGGCCTGAATTTGCGGTCAGCCCTGGCCTAGATTGCAGCCCAACTAAGGGTTGTATTCGGCCTATTTCTGTGCTGGTTTTCAGCCCAGTCCGTGTGGCTGATTCCGGCCCAAAGTTTGGGCTGGTTTCGGCCAGTTCTGGGCTGGCTTTTAGCTCATCACGCGGCCCTGCTTAGTGGTCTACCTCAGCCCAGATTTGCTGCCAAAACCCAAGGTTGTACTTGGCCCACTCTAGGCTGGTTTTGGTCCAACTGAAGGGTTGGTTCCAGCCCAGGTAACGGCCCAACTGAAGGCCTGTTCTCAGTATAGTTTACGGCCCAACTGAAGGACCGTTTTCGGTCCATTGCAAGGCCCAGATAAAGGCCCGTTTTCAGCTCATCTTGAGGCCTGTTTTTCAGCTTGATACAAGGCCCAACTAAGGCCTATTTCCAGTTCAAATAAAGGCCCTGCTGGTGGGACGTTTGTAGCCCAAATCAAGGCCTAATGAAGGCCCGATTTTGGAGCTATTTGTAGCCCAAATAAGGTGGGCCAGCACGAGTCGGGTCCTAGCCACAGCTTTGGGACGTAGTTGCTGCCACGACCTGGAGAATGACAATGGTCCCGGCCGCGATAGCTTTGGCTGGATGAAAATGGAAGAGCAAGGCGGTAGGGCTTTACCTGGGCTTGACTCTACGTGACTTGAGTTCTACGAACTCGGTCGAGGTCAATTCGGACTCGGAAGGGAACGCAGCAACGCACGCACCCGCCCTCACTTCTCTCTCTCTCTCTCTACTTCTTTCTGTTTTCACTTTTTTTGTTGGGTTTTCCTTACTTCCTCTCTACTCGTGGTGTTATAGGTCTGCACTGACCCAACTCGGTCCGATCTTGTGCGGGCTGAGTTGGTGCAGTGCGGCACCGGGTCCACTCACTCGTCTCTCTCTTCCTTTCACTCTCCTTCTCCCTCCTTCCTCTCCTTCTCTCTCCTTCCTCTCCTTCTCTCTCTCTCTCTCTCTCTCTCTCTCTCTCTCTCTCTCGCCCTCTCCCTCTCTTTGTTAGCTCTAGTGTGAATCCCCTGGGCAACAGTGGCCCTTTTATAGACATGGGAGAGAGACATCCAACGGTTGGGAAGAAAACACTGTTTACAACTACTGTTATCGAAGATCCGTTATGCATGGGGTCCATTTGACCTGGGGATGGATTTCTGCTACCATGGCCCACCAGAAAAGTACATTTTTAGCCCTGGTGAGGCCCATCTCGTGATCATGGGTCGGATGTGTGGACAAGGAAGATGACCTAGCCATCAATGGCCGATTTCAATACATGGTATTTCCGATTGATCTGGTCCGTTTGAACGAACCGGATGGGACTGCTGATCACTGCAGGGCCCATTTTTTGGGTCATTTACGTGCGTTTCAGTTTATCTCGCGAGATACTCCATATCTCGCCACCTTCTCGTGAGACGAGATGTCTCTTGCATCCAACTCATGTTACCCTAGCAGGAGTGGCTGGGATCGCTCTACATGGCCTAGGGAAGGG
This sequence comes from Magnolia officinalis, assembly GCA_021015155.1. NCBI lineage: Eukaryota > Viridiplantae > Streptophyta > Magnoliopsida > Magnoliales > Magnoliaceae > Magnolia > Magnolia officinalis. The sequence goes on from JAJHSJ010001562.1 coordinate 43,908, forward strand.
CTCGAATCGCGCTAGCACCCATTTCCCGAAAGGGGAATGTATCCTTTTGCTTTCCCTGATGCAGGCTGTTATTCGGCCATTTTTTGCAACAGAAGAAAGCGGTTTCAAATGGGTGGATGGGATTGCATGATCAGGCCGATCGTGGCCGCAAGTTGCCCCACCATCCATGATCTTAGCCATTCGCTTTGGTTTGATCAGTTCTGATCCCAAATTCATGCCCCTCTACATGGGTCCAGACAGAGCATTAGGGTTTGGTCTTCCACGCCCCGCACGCCTGATGGACGGTTTGGATCGGTCAGATAGTGGCCCAAGTGAGCCACCTAGGAAACTGATGTTCGTCAGTTTTGAACTTCCAACGGTAGGAGGATTTTTTCACTTTTTGTAAAGAGGCTCGGTCAAAGTCTTGACCCGCTCGACCCGTCCGATAAACTTCGTGCACTCGCACCTTGTTTGGGGTCCACCGTGATGTTTGTGATAAATCCACTCCGTCCATTCATCTTGGGAGCCCTACCCAGGGGTCCTGGCCCAATTTGGGGTGGATGTGAGGCCCAAGTGCGCCGTATCACATGTTCCAGGCCTTTAGTTGGCCAATACACCTTGATCCAACAGCTGGATTGGTATGAGACTTTGTTTTAACGGTTAAATGGGGGTTTAGGGGACAGTAATTGCTTGGTTGGCTACTAACTACCCTCAAGAGTTGATCAAAAGTGCGTTATTCCAATACTCTTCAATCAGATGATTCATAAACTGCTTTAACTTGAGGTGTTCAGTCAAGCTTACCCTCATGGCTGATGTAGGGCTTAACCTAGCTCCTAGGGCTTCTGATGGATGGCTTCAATGATGACTGGAAACCCCATCCTGCATTCATTGAATTTGGTTGGTTGTTAGTCGAGTTTGAAGTTCCATTGTTACGGGTTCAAATGGTAATACCCGCTTACCAGAAGTGCGGGGTGTTATAGTCTACCCCCCTAAAAAAAATTTCACCCTCGAAATTACCTGCGGTGTGTTGCTGAACAGGTGAGGGTACTTCTCCATAACCTCTGCTTCCCTTTCCCATGTTGTTTCTTCTTCACCATGGTGTGACCAGAGAACCTTGACTAGCGGTATCGTTTTCGTCCGCCAAGACCTGCTCCTTGCGATCCAGGATGCGGATGAGTTCCTCAGTGTAGGAAGCATCCTCGGTGAGCTCAACTTGCTCATAGCTGACGATATGTGGCTCATCTGGCGTGTACTTCTTCAGCATGGATATGTGGAAGACGTTGTGAATATTAGCCAACGCAGTAGGCAGTGCCAAGCAGTACACCACGGCTCCCACACGATCCAAGATTTTGAATGACCCAATGAATCGTGGTTCCAATTTCCCCTTCTACCCAAACCTCATCAAGCCCTTCATAGGCAAAATCTTCAAGAACACATGATCTCCCACCGTAAATTCCAAATCACGACGTCGATTATCCGCATAGCTCTTCTGTCTGCTTTGAGCAGTGCACAGTCATTTCCGAATAACGTCAATGACCTGAGTACTAGTTTGGACAAGCTTGGGCCCTAACAAACTCCTCTCTCTGACTTCTGCCCATCACTGAGGGGCTCGACAAGGGCGGCCATAGAGAGCCTTATACGGCGTCATGCTTATGCTGCATGGTAACTATTGTTTGTATCCGAACTCTGTCAGAGCCAAATGGTCATCCCAGTTTCCCTGGAAGTCCAGAATGCAAGCTCTCAACATATCTTCCAGGACCTGATTCACCCTCTCGGTCTATCCATCTGTCTGAGGATGAAACGTTGTACTAAACTTGAGCTCTGTGCCCACTTCTTCCTGCAACCTCTTCCAAAAGGAGTAAGTAAACCTAGAGTCTCGATCTGATATGATTTTCCGAGGAACTCCGCAGGATCGTATACGACTTCCCGAATGTATAGCTTCGCAAACTATCAGTAGAATCAGTTGTGCGAATCGGAAGGAACCGGGCAGCCATTGTCATCCTATCAACAATGACCCAAATCGAGTCGTGCTTCCTTTGTGTCTTAGGAAGGCCGGATATGAAGTCCATGGAGATGTTGTCCCACTTCCATTCAGCTAGCGGCAACGGTTGAAGGAGGCCAGCGTGCTTGCGATGTTCGGGCCTTGATCTTTTGACACACCATACACTTCACCATAAAGTCTGCTATGTCTCTCTTCATGTTATTCCACCAGCACTGTCTCTTGACGTCATTATACATCTTAGTGCTACCCAGGTGGATAGCTAACCTGGAATGATGGGCTTCTACCCCATAACCTCTCTCCTTAAGTCGGCATTGTTGGGTACACATACTCGTCCCTGATACCGAAGACCGTCGTCACCACCTATCCTCCAATCGGGCATTTCTTCGCCCCTACATCTTTCTTTCATTTTGACAAGCCACTCATCCTAGTCTTAGGCAGAGATTACTTATCGAACCAGGGTCAGCTCTACAGTCAAGAGAGCCACGTAAGCATTCGGCTTGTTGAGGGTAAGTTGGATGTCGAAGTCCTAAACAAACTCCATCATCTCCCACTCCTTGATCATCAAGGTGGCTATCAACTCATGTTTCTTCTTCCGGCTTAGTACGTCAGCCACGAAGTTCGCCTTACCCGGGTTGTAAGAGATGTCGAAGTGGAAGTCTTTTAGTCTTTCCATCCACCGACGTTGGCGCATGTTCTAGTCCTTCTATGTGAATATGTACTTTAGACTCTTGTGATCGCAGAACAACTGAAATTCTTCCCCATAGAGATAGTGCCTCCATATCTTCACAGTGAAGACCATTGCTGTCAATTCCAGATCGTGCGTCGGGTAATTCTCCTCGTGCTTCTTCAACTGCCTTGAAGCGTATGCGATCACTTTTATTATTCTACATCAGTACACATCCTAGCCCCAATTTCGACGCATTGCTATATGCCAAACGTCTCTCCCTCTTGTGGGAAGTGTTAGTACTAGCGCGGAAGTCAGTCTCATCTTCAGCTCTTGGAAGGCCGCTTATGTGTTCTCATCCCCACGTAAACCGGGTGTTTTTCTTTTCGTCAATTGGGTGAGCGGCCGCGCGATCCTGGAGAATTCCT
>JAJHSJ010001829.1:0-40380 GCA_021015155.1 Magnolia officinalis
TACTTTACATGCTACATGCCTTTCACATATATGATTTTCTTGTAACATATTTATCTTACTTGCATGTAGAACACACTGTACACACGTGTGTACTCACTAGGCTTTTTGCCTAAGCCACCTATTTCCCATTTTTTTCAGGGCTGGAGTAGCTTGGAAGACTTTGCTTTCTTGAAGCATTGTATTTATTTTTCGATTTGACAATATTGACGTTGTGTACCTTTTGGAAGGCATTGTACTTGTAATAATCTGGACTTATAATGGAGAGTGTTGCTTGGTAATTTGATCATGGATCTTCATGCTCAGGTATTATTAAAAAAAAAAAAAAATTCAGTCAAAAACCTTCCTTGTGGTGCGCCGAACTCGGGACTTGGTATATGGAAGTCGAGTGCCGGATTCGGGGCATCACGGAAGCTGTCCGTTCCTGGGTTTGGGGTGTGACAACTGGCCTGCCGACAAAAAATAGAAATTCTACATGATCTCAAGGAAAATGCTGATGATCGACTTACCTAGTTTATATTAGTGTTCAATATTGAATAAATGGAATGTGATATTCATTAATGAAATATCAAAGGTACTATAAAACAAGTATATCACTCAAGCTTTCCTTAATCCCATCTGCCTGACGTGAACCTGAAATAGATCTCTAACGATAGGTTTCGTCATGGGATCAGCCATCATCTCCTTAGTAGGAATGTAGCTGAGGACGACCTTCTTATCTCTCACTTGATCGCGGACGTAATAATACTTGATCTCAATGTGCTTAGACTTCTAGTGGGGTTTGGGGTCATTTGTCAAGTCAATGGCAAAAGTACTGTCTATCTTCAGTGATATAGGTTGACGAACACTCGGTACAACACTCAAACCCAATAGAAATCTGCGAACCCATACACACTCCTGAACTGCAGCACAACATGCAATGTACTCGGCCTCCATAGATGAAAGAACTATGAATGTCTGTTTCTTACTCGACCATGAGATAGCTCCTCCTTCGAGTAAAAATACATATCCTAAAGTAGACTTTCCCTCAAGCAGCATCAGAATATCCTTTGAACTTGAGGCTTGTGCCTTCATAACACAACATTAGGTCTTTTGTTTCTCTAAGATAGCGGAATGTACGTTTGACGGCTTGCCAATGAGGTTGTCCCGGGTTACTCTAATAACGGCTGACTATGCCAACTGCATAGCTAATATCTAGTTTGGTGCAAAGCATAGCATACATTAAGTTCCCTACTGCGCTTACATAAGGTACTGAGGACAGCCAATTTCTCGACTTTAGTCTAGGGACACGATTTCCTGTTTAAATTGGTAGCTTTATTCATAGGGGTTTCAATAACTTTTGAAATTTTCATCCTGAACAGCTCTAAGATCTTTTGTATATAGGTAGCTTGAGACAAGCCTAAAAATTTCTTAGGGCAATCCCTGATGATTTGTACCCCAAGAATAAAGTTGGCTTCACCAAGGTCTTCATCTCAAAGTTCGAGAATAGCCAATCTTTAGTCAATATCAACAATTGCATGTCATTACCAGCAAGCAGGATATCATCTACATATAGAGATAGTATCAGAAAAGATCTTCCAGATCGTTTCATGTATATACAATAATCTTCTTCACTCATCGTGAATCCAAAAGTAGTGATGGCTAAGTGGAACCTCATGTACCACTGTCTTGAAGATTGCTTCAGCCCATAGATAGATTTAAACAACTTGCAGACTTTCTTTAGATGTTTTTTATCCACATAACTCATGGGCTGTTGCATGTATATCTCTTTGTCCAAGTCATCATTTAAGAATACGATCTTTACATCCATCTTATATAATTATAAGTTTAAACTTGCGACAATAGACAAGATCATGAGGATTGAGGAGAACTTTATAACGGTGAAAATGCCTCCTCATAATTAATGCTTTCTTTTTGTGTAAAATTTTTAGCAACTAATCGTGCTTTATACTTGTCCACTGTAACATCTGCATTTTTTTAAAATCTTTAGTACCCACTTATTACCTATCGTTTTACGATTGGAAGACGATCAACAAGTTCCCAGACTTTATTCTTTTCCATGGAAGCGATCTCTTCGTCCATAACAGTCACCCAATCGGCTGAGTTAGAAGATAATAATTGTAACGCCCTGAAAATCGGCGGTCGAGCAGGAGCTCAACTCCCGAGTTCCAACGCATCACTTATGCAACATAGATAATGATGATTAATATTGTCCATGTTAGTGCATTAAACATGAATGAGATTATACCAAAATAGTATGTCATACTCCAGAGACAATTAAATTACGCAAGCGGAAGACTATGATAGATATATAAAGCATATAAGTGATTGTAAGTCCCCAGAGTATAAACGTCACCAGGTTAAATAATTACAGGTATAATTCTAAAAGATACAAAATAATGAAGTGAAATGTCATCTATCCCTATCCCTGTAGCCCCGATATGCAACTCTAGGTCTACATAGACCCGCCAGAGAGTTGCATGTAGGAGAACTCCTCCTCGTCATCGTAGAAGACAGGCTCCATCTCGTAAGTCTCGTCATCACCTGAAACTACAACAGAATCTGGTTGGTGATTTAAAACACCGTCCCAGAATGTGAGAGTGAGTGATCAACTCAGTGGAGCTATAAAGCAAAGTTTAACATGTTATCAATTCAGTCAAGCAGTAATGATAAAGTAGTACAACACTCATGTCCTGAGTACTCTTTTTAATGCAAGGATGATATGCAATAATGATGTATGCCCACGTCTGCACTCCCTCAGCGACATCATCTCACGACCGCGGCATGCAACACTCCCGCTGTGCTCAACTCCAACGCCAAAGGCACATGCAAATGCGGTGCATGTGCGTGATTAGCCAAGTTCCTAATTAGACTCATTCATACAACAGGTTTGAAAGCTAAGGTACCTCCATTTATATCATTTACCCAAATAATGATCCATCTAGGGTCGTCAATCCTAGTTTATCACATATGATAGGCAAGTTCGCGAGTTTATACTGTAAGTTGCTACGGGAGGCTCATCACCTTAGCGTAGGCTTAATTCACACTCGAGGTCACTACCACCAACGCCCTACCAACTGACAGTCTATTTTCGAAGGCTTGTCACCAACTCGACTGGGGACCATAGCCAAGCTGCGCCGGGGTAGGCCTATTTCATACTCAAGGTCACTTCACCAACGCCCTACCAACTGACAGTCTATTTTTAAAGGCTCGTCACCGACCTGACTGGGGATCACAGCCAGGTTGTGCCAGTGTAGGTCGACAGCTTGAATATAGTGTCCCATACCACCATATTCGGCTCAAGAGTTTGGGTTGCTCATTGGTCACTGCGGGGAGGCTCATCGCCCCAGCATAGGCCGACAGCTCGACCACGGTTTTCCATACCACCATGCCCGGCTCATGAGTCTATAGCGGATCGTGGTACCAAGGTTTAACGGGCTTTACATCGGTAAGTGGTATCTTAGATTCAAGCAGTAACGTCCATACATGGTAAACACACAATAGACCAATCAGTTTATTAGACAAGTTCGACTGGTACGATTGTACGCCGAATTAATCGACATGGTACCACTGTCGACAATCATCGTATGCCTCGAATTCATCGAACGTGTTGTGTGTGACGAAATAACCTCAGCCACTACTCGAGAATCATTACCGATTGCCTGGACTACATCGTAGCCCCAATTACACTTCAAACGATAGCATTCACAAGTGATAATCAATGACAGCATGTGACAACCAAATCTAAATATAAATCTTAGTTGAACATTTCAACAAACACATAATACACATGTTATCTTACATAGGCATTTCATCCGTACAACACATAGTAGTAAGATAGGTTACATAAAGGGAACTGTAATTATAGAGAAGAGGATTGAGAATCCTATCTCAGCACCCTCATTAAATACATTCCAACAAGCATTTCCTCATTTAGGCATTTATCAAACACTTAGACTACACATTTCAACATATATGTATTAGACTAGTTATAACATATATCATGTAAGCCCTTTTACAAAAGAGTTGCCACATACACAACAAGCATATATTCATAGTTAATAATCATGGTAAGCACAGATCCAAATTCCATATTCATTCAGACATTTTTACAAGCACTTAGACTACACACTTCAACATACGTGACGTATGTTGGTTATAACAGGTGTTAGGGCAAATCCTTTTACCAAGGAGTTGTCACACGTATGACAACCATATATTCACGATGAATAATCATGGCAAGCACGAATCCAAATTCCATGCTCATTCAATCATATAAACAAATACATGGGATACACTATATTCAATATAGTTCATATATATATATATATGTGTAAAGCACAGGAAACATCGTATCTAAGCATGTGATAGTGATCAAGTCAGTCATAAATCATTAACTGACATTGAAAGCCTTGAAAACCATAACCTAAGCGTTTATAGTCCGCACCTTTCGCCGATAGACCCGTAACGAACTCAATTTAAACACTAAGTCCTCGCCTACGGCACAACGACAACCTATAGCATGAAATAGGTTAGCTATTTCACTTTTTACTCTATTTGAATCCCTAAAATAGATTAGGGTTAGGATTTCCTACCCAAAAATGGAATCAGAATCGCCGGTATAGCGATACAGTAGCGATGGTTAAGCACATAGAGGGGTGGGATCGAATCCCAGGAACAAACTCTCACTCTCTCTCTCTCTCTCTCTCCTCACTTTCTTGTTCTCTTTTCTCTCTCTTCTCTCCCCTAGGGTTTGAAATTCGTATGGAATGGGAGAGAGAGGGTTTTAGGTCCTTATATAGGCTTAGAATTGATGGGAATGGCCCCAAGGCCATGGTATACTTAAGTTATAGCCAAAACTCGTCTGTTTTAGCCCAACGAAGTGCATATGGGATCCCCTTTTCTGCATATGGTCGGGAGTAAGTCCCCTGACATTGCATCTTGGTCAAGCTCAGTAAGTCCCCCACGATCGATCAGATTTATAGATCGATCGTGGGGGACTAGTTTCAGTTCAACAGTCACTGGTACTCGATCAAGGCCGCAAGTACACTGACGTGTGTTGGAAATTTTCCCTGATCTGAGGGTGTAGTTGGGTCAGATTCTGACGGTCTGAATCCTTAGATTTGGCCTGCAAGCGAACGACTCAATTCACTTAAGTCTGAGTTCATTTTCTAAAGATATTTGTGTTTCTCACACACTTGGCTCCAGGCTCAAGTTGTACGTTTCGGCATATTATCTGGACTTGATTTTCGAGGTGGTTGTCAGGTCCAGTGAGGTGGTCATAACGGTATAGTTTCGTAGTTATCGAATTTTTCACGCGTTGTCCAGGTCCGATACAGAGTTTCAATGTGCTCCCGAGAGCAACTGGGTTTAGAGATTGATCCTGGGTTTCAGGTAACGTAGCGTCAGCGATCCTACTGATTTTGGGTCTTGCAGTTCGTATTGAAAGTTATCCAAGCTAATTCGATAGGTAATTTATTTAAGCACTTAATTAATCTTCGTCTAATTTTTAAAGGATTTGGTCCTTAGTGATTTCTTCCTGAGGTGGTACTCGGGTCTTTGTTCGGATTTTTCTGGGACGTTATCATCCCCGAAATTGCCTAAGGGTAATACGTAAAGGTTTACATACGTGTTAGGGTATATAATAACTACATCAGCCTCGCTCATATTGGTCTACCCCCCTTAAAAGTTTATACCTTTGAGGTTTAAAGATAAATGTCCAAATCATTATTATCGTGCTAAGTGTTTGATGTTAAAGATTACCTAAGGGTGATATAATCTACTCTTTATGATCGGGCTAATACGGAAAGACAGTTGTGATGGGCTCAAATCTGATACGTCGATTGCCCACCTGACTAGGGCAGACAACTCGTTGTATCCCTTCCTAATCCTGATGGATCCTGGTCTTCTGCACGGTCAAAGCAGTGAGTCCTTTCGTAATCACCCAGGATCGAGAATTGAGTTAAGCCACGAATGCCTCGTAGGGATATGGTTCTGAAATTCTGAAACCTGATCATCCTAAGTATTTAAGGAGTATTATAATTCAATAGGAGGTTTAAGCCTCATGTCTATAACGTTGTCCTTTGGGTCTTGTTTAATGAGAGTTCTTGTTTAACCTATATTTAACTTGGTGGATAATAAGTTCTTCCATGGTGCTCATAGTTAAAAGACTATACTGGAAGGGTTTTCGATCTCTTAAAATTATATTGTATGTCACCATTTTGATCATACGACTAGGGGGTTATGGGTAGATTGCACTTTCGTTTCATTAACCTCGAGAGGGAAGGAAGAGTCGAGAGTCCTAAAATATTTCAGAGGTTTGGAATGCTAGCAACATAAGGCCACGGGAAAGGAAAGAAGAGGGACATCTCCTCGACGCGGTATGAACCTTGAATTTACAAGGGAAATAAGAAACTTATAATACTTTACTGTAGTCCGCTTCTAACATGAGCTTACAGAGTATTAAACTATGAAACTCAATCCTACCCAAGGGTTCTAATTTAATTGTACAAAAACAACTAAAAATATATATATCTTTATGTATAATTAAATTTAATCACAGGATAATGCCCAGTATGATTATAAATAATTCCTAAATAGACACCACATACTAAACTTTAATATGAAAAGATATGACCAACCTATTGGCAACTCGAAGTTGTAGAAATTTTTCGTTTCGACTCTTCTATTATTTACAACATATTTGCCACCTCTAGTTACCATATTATTTTTATAATGTGTATAGTAATCCATTGTTAGGCCTATTCTTTCATACGAATTGGTTTAATAGACCCAATGTCTACCAATAGGAATACAGGTGTACCTTGAATGTGGGCAGTGACCTCAAAGGTCAAAGGCGCTGCAGTTGTTGACTCAGGTGCTTCAGCTGTAAGTGCATGCACACGGGCTTGTTGAGGATGGTTTGGTTGCGTTGTCATAGGTCATTGAGGTGGCCTATTCTGAGGTACAGGCGGTTGGTAATATGACTGCGTTGGTGATGCAGATCGTAGGGGCGGAGTCATTATACCCCGTGACGGCCGACCGTCGATCTTCTGAGGTGGCATGGCACTATTGTCTTTCATCTTGGTGAAACAAAAGGAGTCAGTGTGTCCCCCTTTGTTGCAGTATGTACACCAACAGTTCGTTCGTCTCTGCCGAGTCGGCGGAGCCATGGGCCTAGGAGGCGAGTCTACATGTGACCTCTTACCTAGGACTGGCCGGTGCTGTGATTCGAGCTGAGGCCTCGGGCCCATTGGTATACATGTCTAAGAAACTCTGTCTCCATCTTGTTCTGTTCATAGAGACACGTTGACTATCTCGACGTAATTGGGAATGCTAGCGCAACACGTCTTAGTGCAGATATTAGGCTACAACCCATTTTCATCGTTTTATTTGTTAGTATCAGAGGAGCGTATTTGGATAGCTCCGTAAATTTATTCTCATATTCTAATACGGTCATCTCTCCCGTCGAAGGCGAAGAAACTCACCCTCCTTTTCATTACGGTATGTGAGGGGGAAGTACTTCCCATGGAAGCGTGTCTCAAATGCATCCCAAGTCCACACGTGTCCTGCGGAAACTGTTCGTAGGATGTTGTCCCACCATAAACTAGCCTCCTTCTTGAACATATAGGTGACTAGCTCAACTTGTTCTGTCTCAGTGCAGTGTAGCTGCTTCAACATCTTAGAGATGCGATCTAGCCAGTAATCAGCCTCCTCGGGTCTGTGAGTACCCGCAAAAGTGGGAGGACGCAAACGCTGAAAGCGCTAAAAAAGTCCGCTGATTTTTATATTCCCAGTAGGGTGTGTAGGTGATGCAGGCGGAACCACACTCATATTCTGGGCAAGGGCCCCTACTATGGTGGCGAAAAACTGTTGTTGCTGCTGCATCAATAGCATCATTTGTTCCAACCTATTAGGAGGAGGAGCTGATTGAGGTATGTGTAGCGTCGATGTGGACGCATGGTTCTGTTCGGGAATCGGCGGTGCATAAGGTGTTGGCCCATTGGTGGGGCCAGTGGCCGGTTGTGAATCTGGCATCGTCTCAAAGTCCGGGCCCAAGCTAGGGTCCGTATGGCTACCGTTCAGGGGAGATGCCCCGTTAATCAATCCGTCAAGTGCAAGACAAGTCGCACTCTGAGGGGTTTTCGGAGGCATTCCCTATATACAACATAGGGTGCAACATGTGTAAGATTTAGCATAGCATTACTCAACTTGTCAAGAATTTTACACATTCTATAACAAAAGGAGCTTCATGCATTTCATTTAACCAAAATCGTCACAATACATGGGATGTAGCCTTATATGGATCATGACAGAAGATGCATGTGAGTTACCCTAAACAAGCTTTAAACACTAAAACACACCAACAACCAAGCCTGCCAAGGCTAGTATAAATGAAGACTAGCAATAAGGCAATCTAAGAGACGACTACACATATGACTCGTCGTCCAAACCTGGTGATGGAGGAGGGGCACCCTTGTCCTACATACAACATAGGAGAGCTTTCAAGGTGCGAGACACCTTCTTAAATTTCTGTTTCATGAAGGCCTTGACTTTCTTCAAGCTTGGTCCGGGTCTCACTGACCTCCTGTCGCAGGGCGGCCTGACCCTCTTCAAGTCGAGCCAAGCGGGCTTCTAAAGTAGCCCGATCACTGCCACGCTCGTGTGTAGCAGGAGGAGAGCCCTCATCAGTGTCTTGGGCCTTCTCTTCCTCCTCTTCCTACTCTTCCTCTTCCTCGCTTTCTTCCTCTATTTCATTTTTGCCTTCTTCATCATTCTCTTCCTCTTCACTCTCCGTCTCATCCTCACTCTCATCGAGTCGGGCTTGACGTTGTCGTGGCCCAATATTCATACTGTTGAGAGTAGTGTCATTGATGAAATGGATCGGCGCAGGAATTTCTGCGCCCTGTCTGTAGCCGAATTCATGCGCGAGCTTGCTTATAAGTCGGCCGAATGGGAGTGAAATAGTTGTCTTAAGAGAGCGTGCGACGATTTCTTTCGCGCACACTCCTGAGGTTCTTCTCGCTAGCATGCACCTCTCCCCGCGGCATCCCCATGACTCGGGCTATCAAGTCTACGTCGACAACGGCTTCCCGCCTTCCCACGGGGATAAAGAACTGTAGAGGCTCTAGTAATGGATCGCGTATATGGGCGTAGAAGACTCGGACAATGCTCTCATTTGTACATATCTTGCCCTTAAATATGGGACCCCATCCAACATCCAACCGGTGGTCCATCATCAGATAAAGCCCAAACAGTCTCTCTTTCAATTATCTTTCAATCATCTTAGCATAATCAGTCTTTTATGTTCCTTAGTATAACCAGTAGCCTAGCCTTAAGTTAGGAGTAGCGATAATCCAATAGTCGTAATCCAAAGTCTACGCTCATACGCTAGATGATTTCGTCTTAGGGTTCACGTTATTTAACTGCGCTCGAGCACTTCACAAATGCTCATACCAGCTAAGGAGGTCCTAGGGTTCACGTTATTAATTTATTGGATTTCCTATACTGTCAGATTTTATAAAATCTTTAGTCCCAAGGTCCTAGTTATCTCATTACTCTGCTCTTAACTTCTTGGTTTGAGTCCGTAGGCCCGTAGGGTTTGTTTTTGTAGCCCAACGCACTAGCATTCGTGTCATTTGGATCCGTTTCAGGTTTGAAATTGGTCAATTAATGACTCAAACCCATCGACTGACAGCCTAGAGGTGACCTAAGTTGATTCACGTGATCGAAGAAACGTTGCGGACTAGATTACAGTGTTCGGTCTCGCCTGTCGGCGAACCCTTGAGATCCTAATGTTGTCTCTAAATTCCATCGCCCCCTTCCTAAATCAGAGTGCGTCAGAGTGTGTCATGTTACCATAACCCAGGTCCAGTTTAATCCAATCATGCTCCGATACCAACTTATAACGCCCTGAAAATTAAGGGTCGAGCAAGAGCTCAACTCCCGAGTTCCAACGCATCACTTATGCAATATAGATAATGATTATTAAATGTTGTCCGTGTTAGTGCATTAAACATGAATGAGATTATACCAAAATAGTATGTCATACTCCAGAGACAATTAGATTACGCAAGCGGAAGACTGTGATAGATATATAAAGCATATAAGTGATTGTAAGTCCCCAGAGTATAAACGTCACCAGGTTAAATAATTACAGGTATAATTCTAAAATATACAAAATAATGAAGTGAAATGTCATCTATCCCTATCCCTGTAGCCCCGATATGCAACTCTAGGTCTACATAGACCCGCCAGAGAGTTGCATGTAGGAGAACTCCTCCTCATCATCGTAGAAGACAGGCTCCATCTCGTAAGTCTCGTCATCACCTGAAACTACAAGAAAATCTGGTTGGTGATTTAAAACACCGTCCCAGAACGTGAGAGTGAGTGATCAACTCAGTGGAGCTATAAAGCAAAGTTTAACATGTTATCAATTTAGTCAAGCAGTAATGATAAAGCAATACAACACTCATGTCCTGAGTACTCTTGTTAATGTAAGGATGATATGCAATAATGATGTATGCCCTCGCCTGCACTCCCTCCGCGACATCATCTCACGATCACGGCATACAACACTCCCGCTGTGCTCAACTCCAACACCAAAGGCACATGCAAATGCGGTACATGTGCGTGATTAGCCAAGTTTTTAATTAAACTCATTCATATAGCAGGTTTGGGAAGCTAAGGTACCTCCCTTTATATCATTTACCCAAACAATGATCCATCTAGGGTCGTCAATCCTAGTTATCACATATGGCAGACAAGTTCGTGAGTTTATACTATAGGTTACTCTTGGAGGCTTGTCGCCTCAGCGTAGGCTTAATTCACACTCGAGGTCACTACCACCAACACCATACCAACTGACAGTCTATTTTCGAAGGCTTGTCAACCCGACTGGGGACCACAGCCAGGATGCGCCGGGGTAGGCCTACCTCATACTCGAGGTCACTCCACCAACGCCCAACCAACTGACAGTCTATTTTCGAACACTCGTCACCGACCCGACTGGGGACCACAACCAGGCTACGCTAGTGTAGGCCGACAGCTCGAATATAGTGTCCCACACCACTGTATTCGTCTCACGAGTTTGGGTTGCTCACTGGTCACTACGGGGAGGCTCGTCGCCCCAGCATAGGCCGACAGCTCGACCACGGTGTCCCACACCACCATACCTGGCTCATGAGTCTTAGCGAATCGTGGTACCAAGGTTTAACGGACTTTACATTGGTAAGTAGTACCTTAGATTCAAGCAGTAGCGTCCATACATGGTAAACACACAATAGGCCAATCGGTTTATTAGACAAGTTCAACTGGTACGAGTGTACGCCGAATTAATCGACATGGTACCACTGTCGACAATCATCGTATGCCTCAGATTCATCGAATGTGTCGTGTGTGGCGAAATGACCTCAGCCACTACTCGAGAATCATTACCGATTGCCTGGACTACATCGTAGCCCCAATTATGCTTCAAACGATAACATTCACAAGTAATAATCAATGACAGCATGTGACAACCAAATCTAAATATAAATCTTAGTTGAGCATTTCAACAAACACATAATACACATGTTATCTTACATAGGCATTTCATCCATATAACACATAGTAGTAAGATAAGTTACATAAAGGGAACTGTAATTATAGAGAAGGGGATTGAGAATCCTATCTCAACACCCTCATTAAATACATTCCAACAAGCATTTCCTCATTCAGGCATTTTATCAAACACTTAGACTACACATTTCAACATACATGTATTAAACTAGTTATAACATATATCCTGGCAAGCCCTTTTACAAAGGAGTTATCACATACACAACAAGCATATATTCATAGTTAATAATCATGGCAAGCACAGATCCAAATTCCATATTCATTCAGACATTTTTACAAGCACTTAGACTACACACTTCAACATACGTGACGTATGTTGGTTATAACAGGTGTTAGGGCAAATCCTTTCACCAAGGAGTTGTCACACGTATGACAACCATATATTCACGACGAATAATCATGGCAAGCACGAATCCAAATTCCATGCTCATTCAATCATATCAACAAACACATGGGATACATTATATTCAACATAGTTCATATATATGTGTAAAGCGTGGGAAACATCGTATCTAAGCATGTGATAGCGATCAAGTCAGTCATAAATCATTAACTGACATTGAAAGCCTTGAAAACCATAACCTAAACGTTTATAATCCGCACCTTTCACCGGTAGACCCGTAACGAACTCAGTTTTAACACTAAGTCCTCGCATACGGCACAACAACAACCTATAACATTAAATAGGTTAGCTATTTCACTATTTACTTTATTTGAATCCCTAAAACAGATTAGGGTTAGGATTTGTTACCTAAAAATGGAATCTGAATCGCCGGTATAGCGATACAGTAGCGATGGTTAAGCACGTGGAGGGGTGGGATCGAATCCCAGGAACAAACTCTCACACACACTCCTTCTCCTCAGTTTCTTCTTCTCTTTTCTCCCTCTTCTCTCCCTTAGGGTTTGAAATTCGTATGAAATGGGAGAGAGAGGGTTTTAGGTCCTTATATAGGCCTAGAATTGATAGGAATGGCCCCAAGGCCATGGTATAATTAAGTTATAGCCAAAACTTGTCTGTTTTAGCCCAACGGAGTGCATCTGTGAGCCCATTTTCTGCATACGATCGGGAGTAAGTCCCCTGACATTGGATCTTGGTCAAGCTAAGTTTTCAGTCCGATCGAATTTACAGATCAACCGCGGGGGACCAGTTTCAGTTCAACGGTCACCGGTACTCGATCAAGGCCACAAGTATACTGACGTGTGTTGAAGATTTTTCATGATCCGAGGGTGTAGTTGGGTCAGATTCTTATAGTCTGAATCCTTAGATTTGGCCTGTAAGCGAACGACTCAATTCACTTAAGTTTGAGTTCATTTTCTAAAGATTTCGCATTTCTCACACACTTCGCTCCGGGCTCAAGTTGTGCATTTCAGCATATTATCTGGACTTGATTTCCGATGTGGTTGTCAAGTCTAGTGAGGTGGTCATAACGGTATAGTTTCGTAGTTATCGAAATTTCGACGTGCGGTCCAGGTCTGATACGGAGTTTCAATGCACTCCCGAGAGCAACTGGGTTTAGAGATTGATCCTAGGTTTCAGGGTAATGTAGCGTCAGCGATCCTATTGATTTTGGGTCTTACGGTTCGTATTAAAAACTATCCAAGCTAATTTGACAGGTGATTTAGTTAAGCACTTAATTAATCTTCGTCTAATTTCTAAAGGATTTGGTCCTTAGTGATTTCTGCTTGAGGTGGTACTCGGGTTTTTGTACGGATTTTTTCGGGACATTACAATAATGTATCCTAATACGAATTGGGTTTATCATCATCAACCGCAATGCAAGAGAATGTTTGCTCCTCAATATCGAAGTATCTTCGTGGAATCAATCCTCTTTCGCTTCGACATAACTCAGGAGCCTGTTGAGATGTCATCTCACTGTCCCAATGAACTATAGGAGAATCATCATCTTGAGAAGTAAAACTCCCACTCTCCTGAGATACATCGGATATTTCAAAAAGTTCTATTGGAATCTTTCGCTGCATTCGGCTAGGGTATCTATTTTCAACGAAGGTCACATCCCGGGATTATCTCAATCCATCATCCATGGTCCTCATAAACTAGAACGTATCCCTTTGAATGCATATGGTACCTTATGAACACACATTCAATGGTTTTACTATCAAGTTTATCTCTATGCGGAGTAGGTAGCAAAACATATCCCAAAGATTTCCATGGGCGTAGGTTGGCTAGAGAAGGAATCTTCCCAAACCACATCTCATATGGGGTCTTAGGAATGGATTTGGATGTGACTCTATTAAGGACATAGACGGCTATTAACAGTGCGTCTCTCCAGAATGTGGTAGAGAGATTGGCTTGTTCCATCATCGATCTAACCATGTCCAATAGTGTCATATTCATTCTCTCTGTAACACCATTTTGTTGTGGAGTGTAAGCCATTGTGTACTGCCGAACAATGCCAACGTTTTCACAATATGATTTAAACGTTTCAGATGTATACTCGCCACCTCTATTAGATCGAAGGATTTTTAATCTTTTTTTCAAGCTGATTTTTCACCTTAACTTTATATTTAAGAAAACAATCAAGAGCCTCAGATTTGTTTGAGATGAGATACACATATCCATAACGCGAGTAATCGTCAATGAAAGTGACAAAGTATTGACATCCACTTCTGACATGTACATTGAAGGGTCCACAGATATCTAAATGGATTATCTCCAGTGTGCCCTTGGACCTAGCCACTTTAGGAAATGGTTTCTTCGAAGTCTTCCCGAACACATAATGTTCTCAAAATGGCAAATCAACTTTGGATAAGGAGTCTAACAGACCAGAACGTTCTAATCTTGTCATATGATCCTTTCCAATGTGACCTAACCTCGCGTGCCATTTTTGAGATTTAGATACTATAGTTTCATTTGACATAGTAGATAAAGCAAGAGGTGCATTATCACTATCTATGTCCAGAATAAATAACTCTGAAATTAAATTTCTCTATGCAAAGATTATGTTATTTAGTCTCAAAGAAACTCTTGTCCTAGAAAATTGAATATCAAAACCATCAAATAATAACCTAGAAATAGAAATTAAATTTCGACGCATCCCCGGTGCATAAAGAGTATCACGGAGGATTATTGTTTGCCCTATGTGCATACGGAGATGGAAAATGTCAATTCCTAGTACGTCTTCGACAACATTATTTTCCATATACACCTTGTAACTTCCCATGGCTACAGGCCGAAATTTCTCGAGTCTTCGACGACTCCATGTCATGTGCTTTGTTACGCCTGAATTCAAAATCCACTAGTTAGATATAATATCAATGGAAATTATTTTAGAACAAACACCTACATACAAAGTATCTAGTGAGTTAGAAATTACCGTCTTTTTATGAGCACACTGCCAAGCATAATGGTCAAAATTTCGACAGACAAAGCAGACTATTTTTATCTTTTTCTGCTTCTTCTTTCCATTCCTGTGATGCCCCGTCACTGTGGTCACATGTGGGCGGGCCCCAAGATGGCTGACAGGCTACTGTGCACACAGTAAAGGTGAAACTTTGTCCCATATCGGAAGTGTCGTTTGAAGTTGTGGTGGTTATATGTAGGAGTTGCCACCCTATACTTTATGAGGCCTTTTGGGGCGATCCCAAGAACAAAATCGTGCGGGTTGTGCCCAGAGCGGACAATAGCATACAGTGTGGGCGTGGGCTGTTACAAATGATATCAGAGCCGAGGACGGCTCTGCCTTCGGTGGGGGATATTGTGACGCCCCGTCACTGTGGTCACATGTGGACGGGCACACATGTGGGCGGGCCCCAAGATGGCTGACAGGATACTGTGTGGCTGGCAGGCTACTGTGCACACAGTGAAGGTGAAACTTTGCCCCGTATCGGAAGTGTCGTTTGAAGTTGTGGTGGTTATATGTAGGAGTTGTCACCCTATACTGTATGAGGCCTTTTGGGGCGATCCCAAGAACAAAACCGTGCGGGTTGTGCCCAGAGCAGACAATATCATACAGTGTGAGCATGGGCTGTTACAATTCCCCTTCTTGAGATTTGGAGGAGGTGTTGTGGACTTCTCTTCTTGGTTATTCTTTTTGGCCTTCTTATGAGCTTTGAACCGTTTCTTGTTAGCTTTCCGTTTATGGGTCTCTACTACAAAGGCCTTGGTCGAACTGGCTGAATTACATTCATTTCAACCTCATGTACCAAGTGGCCACAAAAGTCTCTGAACGTAGTGATAAAATCAGTATGGTTCAGAATTCTTTTAATTGGGGCCTAAGATTCAGGCAAGGAACGGTGCATTGTTATTATCTTTTAATTTTCAGTCAATTTACACCCAACATTCCTAAGGGCACCTATCATCTGCTCCATCTTACGGATATTATCTTTGATGGGGCAGTCGATTGACATCTTATACTCCTGGAATTCTAATTCCATTACCCGAACTTTCACATATGACTTCTGCGCATAGGTATTTGTCAGTGCTTACCAGATTCCCTTAGTGGTGTCATGCACTTCATACATAGGTATGAGTTCTTTGTGCATAGTGCTAATACGGACATTACGAGATGAACGATTCTGTTTACGCCACTTATTGTAGCGGGTCATTGCAGCCCTATATTCTCTTAAATTTTCATTTTCAGCCAGTATGGGTTCCTCTTGAACCTCATCGAGTGCGTGCGATATGTCGTCCTCGTCTAGAAGGCTTTGCACCGCGCAGGACCAGTCTTCGTAGTTGTTACCGTTGAAATGTTGTCCTTTCGGTTGTTCAGTGATTAACGCTTTAGTGGCCATCTCTACATTACATAAGTATCACTACTAAGCTATGATCTAAGGTATTGACACTAATCATCAGCATTTCTACGTGTTGTACAAATTTTTAAAATATAAAAATAGTCAACACATCTTAACGATATCAGAAAGTCCACATACCCGAATGGGCGGTGTAGAACAATCTGTAAGTGCTATAGTTTATATCCCTGTCTGTTGTCAAATTTGTGGTGCCAAAATCACTATTATATAACTTGCATAAGTGAAGCTCTCTCAAAGATCAACATTCATGAACAAGCAAAGCTCACAACAAGCAAAGCTCACAAGTACAAAGATCAACCTTGACTGCAAGAATTGCTCACAAGACATGACTTAAGAATGCAAGACTTCAAGAAGAGTACAAGGCAGTTCGTAAAGAATTCAAGACACTTTCAAGGTTGAGCAACATCAAGATTTCAAGATTGAACTACATCAAAATTTCAAGATTGAACTACATCAATACTTCAAAGCTTAAACTTCAAGGTCACTTGTTCTTAATGTTTCAATGTCCTAAATTCATGTTTGAGGTTTGACTGACCTTAGGTTGACCTTAGGAGTAGGTCACTTTAGATACATAAGTCGGATGTTTATTTTACATGAGTTTGGTCTGTTCTTCGACTAGTCCTAGGCCTTCTTCGACTAGTCTTAGCTTTGCTTCGACCAGTCTAAGAAATTCCTCGATCAGTTGTGAGTTTGTTACAAAATTCGGATATTTTCTGTTAGGCTTCGACTAGTCCAGGAATCTGTTCGACCAGTCGAAGGAACAGTGTCGACTGCATCTTCGACCAGTCGAAAGTCTTCGACTCAAAGTCCAGCGATGAAATTCAAGTTCTTCGACCAGTCGAAGGAGACCTTCGACCAGTCGAAGGTGACCTACGACCAGTCGAAGGAGACCTTCGACTAGTCGTAAAACAGTCAAAGCTTATCGCGCCCGATTTTTCAAATATCTGTTAATTCTTCGACTAGTCGAAGAGCTCCCTAGACCAGTCGAAGACGCGATCTGCTCACCTATAAATAGAGCACGAATCTCAGAAGAATTCATCGAATTAATTAATCCATTCAAGCCAATCTTCGTCAAACTTCTGAGGGATAATTCTGTGCTCCATCTAAGCTAAGTGTGCTTATTTAATATTCTCTTTGTTTAGCTTTATTTAATTGATTTTGTTTCTGCTATTCCAATCTAATTTGATAAGAGGAATTGTTATTCCCTTTCTTTGGAATCAAAATCAATTAAGGCAAGCCCTATTTGGTTTAATTTAAAATCTATTAGAACTAGAACCATTGTAATTGAGTACTGGACATTGAACTTGGACATTCAATCATTTACTCTGACTTAGTTCTACCGGGCTGCTACAACGAAGGAGATAATCAGGTATTTTACATTTAATTGTAAATTCCTTTCTGTTTTGGTTTCTCTCAAGATTTGCCAGAAAAATCTTGTTGTATTGGTTATCTGAGGAGAGCCAGGAAAACTCAGAAGTGGGGTTTTTTTAATTGTGTAAGCCCATAGACAAAGACACAATTGTAAAGGTTTTGGGTGAACCTGTGAAAACTTATTTTATTAGTGAACGTTAATATCCCCTGTGTGAGGATATTAGGAGTGGAGTAGCATTCTGTGTGGCTGTTGTTTAACAGTTGGTGAACACACAAGCGAACCACTATAATCCCTTGTGTTGTGGTTGAATGATTATACTTCTAATCTTTAATTATTCATTTGTGGGATGTATGTATGGTGGTGAATATTGTAATCATTTAATTCAAGCATTGTGGGAATTTTGTAATAGTTTAGAATTTATTTTCTATTATTCCTTTATCAACTTGATATTCAATTTCCTTTAAAGTTATTCCAGCAAGGTTGCCCTGCCATTTTTATGGTGTATGGTTGTCCCTAGAACAATACATTTGTGATTACAATTTATTTCAGTTCAGTTTGTGTTTATTTCTGTATTCTTCTTTGGTTTGAGATTTGATACAAAGATCTTTCTAGAAATAAGGTTGTCCTACCATAAACTCTGGTTTTTGGTGTAAGGTTGTCCTTAGAACAACATTTGTATCAACCTCTCAAGATCTGAATTTTGAGGTTGTTTTACTTTCCTGCATTGATTTATTTTGGCTATCATATTCTTTTTAATTCCGCTATTATAAGTTTTATTTGGCATTGTCCTATTCACCCCCTCTCTAGGACATATAGCTAGGCCTTTTCACAATCAAGTTCTCTTTTTAAGATGAAATTGATGCTTTTATAAAATTGTATTTGTATAACGTGCAACCTTCCATTACAGGTTGCATGCATCATTTAGTGGAGGAGAATTAACTCCTACTCAAGTTATGCACAACCTATTTTTATATATAGGGAGTATTCTAACACTATTTTTTTTTATATTCCAATGAAAAAATGGCTTAAATCTGATCACATCAGGCCTAATATATCACACATATAATCATTATCATCAGATTTTTAAAAAAATTGAAGTGCATAGCCATAAAGAGAGTTCAATCATCACTTGTGATCATGACCATTAGTGATGGATCCGATCATTACCGTTAATGTTCATTATTGATAATGGATCCTATCATCAACATTGGTCATCATGGTTAATGATCGTTTCGATCACTAATGATCTCTTGATCAATAGTCAATAGAATGATATAAAGGAAATCACATTCACACGCATGTATATGTACATGTCATAATAAAAAAATACGTGAAATATATATATTACTTGCAAGAAAGCCGTAGGGTTTTGGATTACTCCAACTGGGCAACTAGACCATAGTTCAGTGATCCAACAGTTGATATTATGGGTCCCACTTTGTATATCCCATATGCTAATGATCCAGTTGATGTTATACTGATAGGATTGTTCAATCTAGGAAATATTTATTTCAGGGGCAATCCATAGTGAGACTAACAATCTCAACGGTTTAGATCATTAAAAAATGGGCCCACTTGTTCAAAACTGAAAATGCATTCACTACACACAGGACTTCACTTGTTCGTACTTGCCAAAGTTACATGAGCCCATGTGATTTTCATGAGAAATCCACTCAGATGGTTGTTTTCCACCATCGGTTCGAAGGCCACGTCACTCATCGGGTGGTAAGGATTGCCAGATCCGAGTAACTCTTAAGTTGTGGCCAATGCAAGGTGGGTCTGCTAAATGGATGGTCAAGATTAAAGAAAAAGCAAATATTTATCACATGTGCATCATCATATATTTTCCATAACAAGAAGCATGGGTTACCATTTTCCGCTCATGTTAGGCCCCTACTATGAGTGCACCATCAATAAAGAGTGGTACCAGATGAGCGGCCCATATCCCATGTACATGTGCCACATTGCTACAGGCGACATGGAAATTGGATTGTGTACTGAGTAAACTCTCTTGGGCCTACTGCAAATGTATGTGGTTTAACCACACCGTCCATCCGTGTGGCCCACTTGTTAATTATATTTGTCTTATTTTTCTTCTCAAGCATAAATTCGAGCTCGCCAAATGGATGGATAGTGTGGATATAACACATACCTCGCGATTAGACCGACATGTGTTGCTGACGTCCAAGCTCGCCAGATGGATGGACGGTTTGGATACAACACATATCTCGTGATCAGACCCACAAGACTTGCTGACGTCAATACAGAAGCTACATAGCTGGTGTGATGTACATAAGCCAATCCACTTCTCACGGCAGCTATATAGCTGGTGTGATGTACACCAGCCAATCCGATCCCCACGTGTACAACAGCTATATAGTTGGGTGCGTCAATACAGCAACCTTATAGTTATGTACATCATGGTGGCCGTATGGTGAGTGTACAACAATCTTTTATTGAGTACGTCACAATGGACGTATGGTGAGAGGACAACAATCTTTTAATTGAGTATTTCACAGTGGATTGTTTTGAACCGTCCATTAGCGATAGAGTCGGCATGTTTACCACTTGGAACGGGCGGGCCTGCTTCGCAGCTTGTGGGCTCGACCCCACAAGGCAAGCATTTATCACGATCTATGCATGCATCCTCATGAATGGTTGGAGATCATGATCATCGTTGGCCCTAGCTCATCCAAAGTGGATCCCATCAAATAAAAGCTCTAGATTTAAAAAATTATATATATATATATATATATATATATATATATATATATATATATATATATGCTCTAGATGTACGAAATCCAGCATAATAGAAAACTGCATGGTTTTCCCATGCACCTAGGGCTCATGGCTCAGTGATCCAAACCTTGATCTGATGGGGAATGCCTGAATCTTCTAGATCTTAAGATCATTGTGTTTTTTAGAATAAAATTAAATTTCAAAATAAAGTTATTTTTAGAAAGTAAATAAATATATTAATTATTTAAACTATTCATAAATAGTGTGTTTAGCCAATCAGTAAGAGAAGGGGTTTTTGCTTATGCAACCAGGGTTCAAATCTCCTCGAGGACTGCGCGCGGCGTGGGCTGTAGGGCTGCTTGGGCGCTTTATTAGGTGCACTTAGCACTTCGCGCACATGCGCATCGTCGCAAGGAGCTAAGAGAGCCTTAGTCTTTTTGTCACTCGATTCAAACTTTTTGGGCCATAGTACCCTGATGTTTTATTACTTTTTTTTGTTGATTGAGAGTAATTGTGACATGATTGTACATGTGGCACCTACGTCATGTGTCGCTTATGTGGATATAGTTTTTTATGCTGGATAACTGTTCTTGTCTGAATGGGTACAAAAATAACTGCTATAGGACAAAGAGTCATTTCCTTTCATGGAAAGGCAATTATTTGCTGTGAATGAGTATGAATTTCTTGAAGAGGCACTTTTGCAGCTCTTCAGGAAGAAATCCATAACCTTTCAGTTGATATAAATCCTGGATACTATAATCCAAAAGAACATACTCTTAATCCTTAAGATTATATCCTTCTGTGCAATTACTCTCGATCTGATCTCTTGCTGAGTTTTTTCTGAACGTCTTAAGGCATATCTGTGTCAAAACTAGAGATCTGTTCAACACTTAAATGTGCAAATTTTCATGTTGAAAATCGGATTGAGAGTTCATTGTATCCTGAAGACAATTTGCAGATTACCTTCATTTGCACTTGTTGGAACTTCCAAAAAAAGGGCAGCAAATGTCTTGAGAAATTGACTATTCAAGTCAAGCCTTGAACCCGATAGATCTGATCGTCTCATTGTCTTTTTTTATAATCCTCCGTTGTATACAAGAATCACTTACATTTCTAACACCATTGACCTTTATTCTCATAAAATTAGGCTCAATGATCCACACCTTGGTCTGATGGGAAATGCCTCAACAGGCATGAAACAGTCCATTATTGACTCGAGCAAGCAAAAAAAAATATATTTGATGCATAATAAGTAATGATTGGAATCTAGATCATCCAAATTATTAGGCCGTGTTAGTAGGTATTGTACAAAACATGCACATCCAAGAGTCCAAATTTTACACGTGTACATGCATCCACGTAGGCCCAAATTTGGTGCATATGTGCACATCAAGTCATTGTGCGCACACTGATCTGATAACGTTCAAAAAAAATATATGAGCATGATTCCAAAAAGGGAAGGGGGGGCACTTACCTTTTTGATGAAAATAATAATTCGGAGATCCGTCGTTAAATCGCTCTGATATCACTGTTGGGAAGCGTGGAAGTGTGAGCCCTCAAGATCTGACGGTCTACACGATATGGAACCCTCACAAAGCCGAAGATTAACGCTCCAGATCCAACGGCCCGCCTATCTACTACTGGAGTAGATGGGTCATTCACCCCTCTGATCCTACAGTATAGATGGCCCCGGATCACGATATATGGATTAGATCGTCCCAAGGACAAGCCAAAATGGACAGATTACTGTGTATACTATATCTCTCTTTATACTTACGGTATTTCTTATGATTGATGCTCTTTACCAGAGAAAAGTTCATCTCTTTTATATAAAAGGACGGAGATGGGATGAGACCAGATTATCTGGTCTTCTCCCTATCTCCCATCCAAAATCATATTCAATTTTGAATTTGAAAAAACCAACTGAAAAAGATGGAGGTCGGAAGAGGCCTAAAAACATGGGACCCACCCACTAGTGATTGCTCACCAGTGGGCCCCACTGGCCTACGTCCAACACCACCAACATGCTGCATGGTTTGATCTCATCACATGGGGGCCCATTTTTTAGTAGCTCTTGGAGCATGCTTGTTTGGGCGCTTTTACAGTAGAAGAATCATCAATGTTGTCGTCATCATCTAAGCATTATACCAATTAATTGGGGTCAGCTAAGTAAATCATGTTCTGCCATTTCACTCTATCAAGAAGAATATATTTAAGACCCCTTAGGTCATGATTTTTTTTTTTTTTTTTTTTAAATTTAAAAGAGGAAAAGTAAGAAGATGGTTTCTTTATCATGCAAAACGTACAAAGGGTTGAGATTATTTTGGAGTTTTTTTTAGTAAATATCTTTGGTTGATCAGCATGTTAGTTTGATAGTCATTGTAAAAATATCGCAATTCTTTTCTATCTAAGACTTCATGGAGGAGGAGTGTAAAAATGGCTACTCTATATATATATTCGTGTTTTGGGGCTATGATCGAAAGGGAATCTCTTTCAATTTTGCGAGTTTTTCGTATTATGGTTTTTATCAACTACTAAGCTTCGAACCATATATAACATGTTTGGGAAGAGCACAAAAGCCTAGAATCATATGAGTTGTAGAAATCGCAATTCGGGACTGCCGGTAGATATCCCAACATGTATTTCAAAAGCCCATTTCGATTTTCGTATTGGATACCTGTCTACCATCTTTGGATAGTGAGAGAGACGTGTTTGTCAGCTCCATATACAGTGCACAAAGTCTCTTCCCTTGAAATCTATTGACCCTGTTTTAATAATGGTCATTTTGTAGAAGATTAGTGATTCATCATCTTCCTCACATGTGGCACTCAGCTCCAGACCATCCAAATTGTGGGTCCCATTGTGTATGGAGCATGTCTCAAGAATCATAATGATCAAGCAATCTTGATCATCCATTTAATGGCAATAAAATGGATGGTTAGAAGTAAAATAGGGAGTGATCCAAATTTTGAAAGAAGAATCAGACTGTTAATATCATCTCTTCAGTGCAATTCTTTGACTATGCTCCATCCACAGTTGGGTCAGCTCCATCCACTTTTCTTGGTGCGAAGCCAATCCCTTTAATCATATGAATTCTTAATTTGTTGTCCACTTCTGCATAAAAATTCATCTATAACATTTAATTCCTTATTCATTTAGAAAAATTCAAAGCAAGGCTTTCTTTTGGGCAATCAATCTAGAGCCTGACCGAGCCCAATCGGTAATGGGCTCTGCTACATCACCAAAAGGTGGGCCCACCTTATATAGCATCTCAAAAAAAAAAAAAAAACTCATGTGGAATTGAATGGGACATGCCCATTGCAAATCTTTAATGTGGAGAGATCTTATTGTTGCGAGATGTCTTAAATCTGAGTCCTTTCGCAACTGGGATGCGGAAAGGAGTTTCGCGGATTTTGTGTAGCAAGTCCTTTCGCAACTGGGATGCGAAAGGAGTTTCGCGGATTTTGTGTCGCAAGTCCTTTCGCAACTGGGATGCGAAAGGAGTTTCGCGGATTTTGTGACGCAAGTCCTTTCGCAACTGGGATACGAAAGGGAAGTTGCCAAAACTATAAATTGGGGTGCCTAGGGCTATTCTATTATGATTCTAAGACTTCCTAAAGGTATTCTAAAGGGTTCTAGGGTTATCAAAGGGTGTAGCAAGGGTGAGATTCGAGGTTGTTCGAATCGGGTAAGTCCTTTCTCTTTGTAATTGATGCTTTCATAGTGGTGATTTGTCGCTTTGTGCCGTGGTTTTTTCCTGCAAGGGTTTTCCACGTTAAATCTGTGTGTTCTCTTTTCTTGTGTATGTGCTTGGTGCCATTGGATTACCATCCTAGATCTAGATCTGTGTGATTCCGCAGGCCAAAAATCCCAACAAGTGGTATCAGAGCAATCGGTTGGGACACAGATCTGAATCTGAGGGATTAGTAATAATGGCGAGCGCCAGGTATGAGATTGAGAAGTACTCAGGGAAAAATAATTTTGAGTTATGGAAGATCAAGATGATGAGTTCCTTAATTAAGCAAGGCGAAGATGGTGCTCTTGAGGAGCGGAAGTCCACCATGAAAGATGATGATTGGAATACTCTTGATAAGAAAGCCTTATCATCGATCCGTTTATGTCTCACGGATGAGGTTCTCTACAACGTCATGAGGGAGAAAACTGCGGCTAATTTATGGGCGAAGTTGGAGGATGCTTATGCGAAGAAATCCTCTGAAAATCGTCTGCACTTGAAGCGGCAGTGGTATAACTTCAAGATGGCAGAGGGTGGAGATCTGGAGGCTCACATCAGCAATTTTAATAAATTGGTTTGCAAATTGCTCGATATGGATGAAGTGATGAAAGATGAAGAACAAGCATGTATGTTGCTGAATTCTCTCCCGCGTCCTATGAGTCATTCAAGGATACTATGTGCAGCATGAACAAAACCCTGAGTGTCGACACTGTTATCTCAGCCCTTCAAGGGAAGGCTATGAGACAGCTAGACAGCAACATAGGGACATCTTCTGATGCACTGTTTACAGTGGGTAGGAATTCTGAACACAGTACAGGTTCTTCAGGTTCTAGATCCAAATCCAAGGGCAAGGGCAAAGGAAAGGTAAAGTGCTGGAATTGTGGGAAGGAAGGACATGTGAAAAGGGATTGTGAAAATCCTAAATCTAAGAGGGAAGATTCTGAGGCTTCATGCAGGGAGGCTAACACTGCACGTCAGATGAATCAGTGGATGTGATGGTGATGTTTTGTCTGTGTCTTCGCTCAGACGGTCATACGATGATCGTAAGGACGAGTGGATGCTAGACACAGGGGCATCTTTTCACATGACTCCTCATCGGAGTTGGTTCACCAGCTATAGGGAGTGCGATGGTGGACAGGTATTTATGGGCAATGACATTGCCTGTAATGTTGTGGCTATTGGTACGGTACGCATCAGGATGTTTGATGGGGTGGAGCGTACTTTGACTGATGTCAGGCACGTTCCTGATTTGAAACAAAATCTGATTTCTCTTGGTGTGCTTGAGGCAAAGGGATGCAAGTACACAGGTATTGATGGTGCTCTTAAGGTATCCAAGGGGGCACGGGTAGTCATGAAAGCGCAACGACTCGATCATGTTTACAGGTTGATCGGGAGCACTTCAAAAGGTGGAGCTACAGTGGATGTAGCGAATTCCACCTCTGCACGTGTGTGGCATGATGGGCATGGCCACATGCGGGCAGGGCAGGAAGGCTGAGACGTGTGGACAGGGATACAGAGCAGGTGGAGCAGCCACCTGTGAGAAGAACCACATGGCATGATTGCAGGATATTGGCAAGGTACATGGACGACTCCAATATTGCAGGGGATTCATCTTCTATTCTGATGGCTCTAGGTGAGCCTGGTGCTGAGAAGTGGAAGGTGACTATGGGCGATGTGATGGATTCGTTGTACCAGACCGATATATGGGAGCGGGTGGAGCTTCCAGTGGGCCAGTGAGCAGTTGGATGCAGGTGGACCTTCAAGAGGATACAGTATAGATACAAGGCGAGGTTGATAGCGAGGAGTTATTCTCAGAGAGAAGAGATCGGCTTCTCAGAGATATTCGCGCCGACGGTATAGTAGGTATCTATCAGATCCGTGATTGGCGCTGGTTGGCCAATGTGATCTTGAGCTATGATGTGATGCAGAAATAAGAGAAGAGGTCAAGAAGCTACACGGTTGAAGATTGAAGACATGGTGGAGATTGTTGCGAGATGTCTTAAATCTGAGTCCTTTCGCAACTGGGATGCGGAAAGGAGTTTCGCGGATTTTGTGTAGCAAGTCCTTTCGCAACTGGGATGCGAAAGGAGTTTCGCGGATTTTGTGTCGCAAGTCCTTTCGCAACTGGGATGCGAAAGGAGTTTCGCGGATTTTGTGACGCAAGTCCTTTCGCAACTGGGATACAAAAGGGAAGTTGCCAAAACTATAAATTGGGGTGCCTAGGGCTATTCTATTATGATTCTAAGACTTCCTAAAGGTATTCTAAAGGGTTCTAGGGTTATCAAAGGGTGTAGCAAGGGTGAGATTCGAGGTTGTTCGAATCGGGTAAGTCCTTTCTCTTTGTAATTGATGCTTTCATAGTGGTGATTTGTCGCTTTGTGCCGTGGTTTTTTCCTGCAAGGGTTTTCCACGTTAAATCTGTGTTCTCTTTTCTTGTGTATGTGCTTGGTGCCATTGGATTACCATCCTAGATCTAGATCTGTGTGATTCCGCAGGCCAAAATCCCAACACTTATTCTCATCCACCTTCCCATGCTACAGCTAGACGGTTAAGAGATGTAAAGTGACTTTCCACATCTAACTGAAAATAGCCACTTGGGGCTTAGGATCTTTTCCAACCAGGGATGGCAATGGGTCAGATTTGGTCTAGGTAGGGTTCAGCCCAACTGATGTAGAGCGGGTCGCAGACACTTTCATGTCCAAGATGGACCAGAGAAGGCCCAATCGGAGGCGGAAGTGATCAGGATCGTCAGAACCCTCAAACAGGTATATCTCGCAAACCGGAATGAGTTATTCGACATACCATATACAATTTTAGGGCAGGAGAAGCTACTTTAGTCACCCAACCCTGCTAGGCTGGGTTGCCCACGCCGAATTTGCAAGATTCCATCAGATCGACTGTCGAAAATCCTTTTTAATTTCGTTTTTACTATCTATAGTTAAGTTTTAGTTCGATCATAACTCTTCATCATTTGACCTTCAACATGAAAAGGGCTTAGAAATTTTAGGAGAATAATGTGGTTAGGTCAAATAGGACACTTACTATTTTTGGCCAAAAACCATGAAGTCTAGTAGAAATCATGATTGCCTATAAATAGTATGTTTATTATTTATAGTAAGTCACGAATTTTAAGGAGTTTGAGTTGAAGTTTGATTCCGAAACTTCTTCCTAGGTTGGTATCGCTATTTAAAGGGTTGTAAATTCGTTTTTATCATCAATCAATTAATTTTTGAATTTCTTAGAATTATTTCTATTTCCTTATTTTCCCTCAAGTCCATAGAAGCTTTATGGATTCAGAGTAATTATCCCTTTGAGGAAGGCGGTGATCGACCTTATCATGTCCATCAATGCGTCACCAAGCCTGGCTCATTTGTTAAACGGGCCAAAAAGTTCTTGCCCAAAGCTGATCTATAATGCATCATCTCACAGGCCCGACCCACTTAAAATTCATGAAAACCAACACGACCCCTTTAGATGTAAATGGGTCAGGCTCAATTGACCAGACCCAACTACCATGGCCCAACCCGGGTTTAAGAATGGAATATGGCATGAAGCTATACACAACCTAGCACAGTCAATGGACACATACATAAATATAAAATTCATATATACTTGTCATTTTTATTTTGGTTCAGGTTTGGGGTTTTGTCAGGTCAGATTAAGTCATCTAGCCCAAGCCATTGATAACCAATACAGGCGGGGTAGAGTGGATTCAACCCAAGCCCATCCCATTTACTTCAACAAATTGCATTTCTAGTCCGAGCCTGACCCACTACTCATCTAGTTTGGCCTGAGGATTGAGTCATCTAGCCCAAGCCATTGATAACCTATATGGGCAAACGGGTTACATTTCTAGCCCAAGCCCAAGCTGTTATCCATCTAGCTTGGCCTGAACCTGCATCACAAGTGGGTCGGCCGGTTAACCAGCGTGTGGACCCCACCCATCATTACCCTACTTCTAATTTAGAAGATATTTGGAGCATGGCCAATTCGATTCTTGAGTATGAATTTTGGGCCACGGGCTTAAATTTTTCTGTGAAATCTAATGGTTAGAGGATTCATATATTTATCATGGTGGATACTATAAAAATCAGGGGTAGATGTCTCTCTCAGCTTCTTTGTTTTTTTTAGCCAACACTAATCACAGGCCAGTCAGCCTAAATTTTGTTTCTGAGCCTAATATAGGACTAAATATCTAATGATTGGAGTAGATCTTACATAAAAATCAGTGGACTTGTTAAAATCAAGAGTGAAGTCTCATACCATTCTGTTTACTCTAAATAATCTCTCCATACAATTAAAGAGGGTTGTGGGGACTTTTTTAAGGGGGCCACTATAACATGTATGCCAAATCCACTCCAAGCATTAGATGCATAATCACCATTTAAACCCAAAGCCCAAAAATCAAGCTGGCTTGGATTAAGGTAGGCTACACCAAGGAAAATATTTTAAAGAGAGATGTGTACCCTTGATTTTTATAAGGCCCACCATGATGATTTGTGAACGTCACCTGCCCACGAAGTGGGGTGGAGCCCACAACACTTGGCTCCTTTGGCTCATGATCCTTGGTCCCTTAGGCCACGTATTGAAGAGATATGGACTGGAGAGAGATTTAAAATAAACTTGAGGATTTAGGTCCATTTAATCGTGTGTGACTACCCGAAAATGTTTAGTTCTACTCTCTCTCTCTCTCTAGCCAACTAAAAACAAGCCCCAATTGAAATTATTTTGTGATATATTTCATATGGAGGAGAATAAAAGGGTTTATGCTCTTCCCATGGAATGAAAGAGAATTCTGTAGTATTTTTCATATGGGCATTTTCATCGTTTTTAAAGTTAGCAAATGGAAGTTATAAAAAAACACTGGCAAAATGTAAGTATCAGTAACAATGGTGAATGAAATAATTAACTAATATTAAGGTTTATGCTCTTGGCACTCATATGAGTTGGGGTGAGTTGGCCAGCTCGCCCGAGTCAGGGGTGATGTGTCTGGGTGATTGTTGTATCAAATTGGATCAGGTTCACCGTGTCGACTTGACTCTAGCGAGTAAAATGAGACTCAATCGAGTCCAAAAAAGATTTTTTGAAAAGTTTTAAATATACGAACAGGCCCATCATTCATGTATCCCCCATCATCAGCTATCAAATAGTAGGGACCCACACTAGGGATCATTAATAATTGTCCTGTTGATGACCAACAAATGAACCATTGAAATGATGCAAGCCACAGTCGAAACTCATATACCATCTACCAAATTCCATTTAATCATTCAAGCCTTATATCTAAAATGAGATATCAATCATCGAATCTTTATTCTTGGGCTTCTTCCCATGGTATTAAGAGAATTTTATCCAAACAATAATTTACCATTAAAGATATTAAAAAACGGCTAAGAATTCACACCCAAGCCCATCTCATTCACTTACCAACCTGATCCTCCTTCCCAAACCTTGACACCCGGACCAACGGACATCAAAGGTAGGGATGGCTATAGGTTGGGTTGCCCACCCAGCTTTGACATATAACTTGGTCCATGGACAGAGCATGGGCCCGAATCATATTTCAAGTCAGTCTTGGGCTCACGTCATTTTAGGCCAGCCTGGACAAACACAACATTGTATCATGTAAATATGTCATTTCATCCACCTTGAATATATACCATCCACCATCCTGTATGTAGACTGCTAGTTTCACTCCTCTTAAAATCTTTATTTCTTTGGCACGTGTGGCCCACTTGAACAACAGATGGATTAGGAACATTCAACTGGGAAAAAGGGGTTTTATTGATATTCCGCTTAGGCCATATCAAGTCCACTCGGCCCCAGCCCAACCAATTTTTCGAGGTTGGTTCAGGCTAGGGTCTTACGGGTAGCTTGGACCAACCCAAAGTCTGTCCATAGCCAACCCTAATCATAGTGACAGATCTCAGCAATTTCTTCACCAATAAGGTTTTCAAATTAAGATTTTTCTCAGGATATTATAGGAAAATCTGGCAACAACTGGTTCAACAGCTGAAATTAGCCAACCCTAATCTATGAATACTATTTAGAAAACATTGCATATACATAAATAATATTAATATCACACATACTAAATTAATAAAGATTTTACACATCGATTTATATAGAAATTCTACTATTTCTCTACGTGTTTTTTTTTTTTTTTTTTTTCTATCATTAAATCTAGTCATTATTTCAAAATAATATTAACAAAATGGAGTAAGATACTTAGTAAAATAAGTTTGACTATAACCAAAATGATTACAATGACTGACATGATTCAAATCATTAACACAACAGATCTAAGAAACCTTGGGTAAGGCCCTGAGGGTCAACCAAGAAGACAGGTATCAATGATACTATTAGAATAAATTCACAGTCAGCAGATTACTCGAATTTTCTCAGACAGGCTCATTGATTTATTTATTTTTTATTTATTTATTATTAAAGCTATGCTGAAAAGATAACATAAACTTAAAATAATGAGAATGATACAGCCAATAATAGCGATAATATCGTAAAAATGCAATGACATAATAGAATATGATATCTTTATTAAACTATTTGATAAAACTTACAAATATTGTTAAAAATCGTCTCGAAAATAATAAACATGATTGAGAATTTTGTTTTACAAGGAAGGGTTTCTTGAGGAGGTTAGTTGAGAACTAAAATTCCACTCTGCCTAGTGAAGCGGAATGTCTATTTATAGATGAGATATTGATGACAGACTTGAATCTTGAATATGGAGTCTATTCGAGAAAAATGTGTGGCAACTTAGTCTGTTGTCATCTACCGAAATATTCAAGATCTGATGTGCTTCTTTTCTGATAATGGATACAGTGCTAGCTAAGGTGAAAGATTCATATAGTAATTATGATAAATGGTGACTAATGTCATGGATGACATAAGGTGGCTTCTAGATTGCTGATGTTACATTGTCATTATTGTTGGTGCAGATAATCATCGAAACAATAATTTGTTTCTTCATTAGCTTGTAGATAATGTGTTGATGAAACTTTGTCTGATGCTTCTGATGAAATTAGCTGTGATGATGCTTCCCGGAGTAATCTTAATCATTCTTCTTTAGAATTTGCTGCTACTAACTTTGCTTGAAATGATGATTTATGAACTAAGAATTCTTAAGTTTTAACTGGTTATTTGTCTTCCTTGGAGAGATATGTATGAGTTTTGAAAAATTGTTGGAGAGTGGGTCTGGTAATGCGATCGAATTCGAATGGTTTCCACCATTTACTTTTGAATCGTCATACCAAATACAGTATTGGTGCTAATGGTATTGATTGTACTTAATATTCTCATGCTGAGATCCATTCTAATGCAGATTGAGAAAAGAATACTAATGATTTTAAAATTGTTCTTATTTTGGGTTGAATTTGAATGTTCTAAAAAAATATGAGTAGCCTTCATGAGCTTCAGGTGGAAGGATTCTGAGATCGGGACCAAAGTATTTTCAAAATTTATAGAACCAAAATGGAAAATCAAGTTTTGCCTTTTGAGAAAAATTTAAAAAACCATGAATGAGTACCATACCGATTTTGCAAAAAGAAAGTATTTAGCCATGCCTCTTGATAATCATAATAGGTGAAACATGGTGGTTGAAAATGTTGAATTTTTTTTCTTTTTGTTAGGATTATCCCATTCTTTTTTGTGAATAACTTTAATAATTTGACCTTTTGAATAAGCATATGAGAGGGGTCAGCTGAGTTTTTATGATGAGTAAATTGTGCTGATTTGGTATCTACTAAAATAAACTCATAATAGTTTTGAATTTTTGATCCTGTAGTGGCTGGCCAATGCCACTTTCTAAAAAACTATTTTGGAGTATTTAACCGATAGATAATTTTGAAATTTATGTTGTGAGACCCATATCCTATCCTGTACCATTCCGTAGGCTTCCGCGGTTCTCCCGGTCAAATTCTGGTAACCTCGACCTTTATCCAACGTTTGCATGAGATCCTAAGCCGAGTCCTATTAACCTGAGTCGACTCAACCCGAGACTTGTACCCTAGCGACTGCACTGTCATTATAGTTTCTGATGCCGCGTCTCGCACGCCGAGGCGATACCCTGGCTAGGAAATGTGGGCCCGCGTTCAGTTCGAGAAAATGTCGCGCATTGGGCAATCCAAGAGAATCTCTACAACATGTCCCATCAATCAAGTGCACATCAATCACCTCTTGTTAAGTACAAGAGCAACCCCAAAGTCAACTCTCTCTTTTACACACCCTTACATGTCAAGTACATACCCATCACCCATCACTCACTCACCCATCCCTCTCTCTCTCTTTACATCACATCCCCCCTCTCTCTCTCTCTCTCTCTCTCTCTCTCTCTCTCTCTCTCTCTCTCATCTCTCTCTCTCTCTCTCTCTCTTTCTCCTCATTTCTTCACTTTCAAGCAAACCCCATGAGAGTCCAACCGTGCAAGAAAGAGCTTCCATGAGAGAGAGCTTTGTGTGTGGCCACCTTCTTACCTCCCATCTCCACCATCCAAAGACCATCTCAACCATTGAAATTATTTCCTTGGAGCTCCAGAACCTATAGGCGGAAGAAGGAAGATGAGATCTAACGGTGGGTGTTTTATGATTTAATTTTTTGTGATTTGAAGGCCCACATATGGTGAGACCCATCTTGATCTATGTATTCAACCATGGAGGACCCAAAGTGGCGGGGTCCCTCTATCACCATCCGATCTCTCCTTTTTCTCTTTTTTTTCTCTTTTCCTTTTTGTATGGTAATGATGATGATGAAATGTTTGGCCCACCATGATGTTTATTCCATGCCATCTACCGGTGGGACCCCATCCATGTGGGACACACCATGATGTTTGTATGTCATCCCAACCATCTATCTAGGATGTGGCCCACCCACATGTGTGGGTGGGGCCCTCCTTGATGCATTATCCACCCTGATCCATAGCTCAAGTGGCAGACTAAGTGAATGATTCTCATTTCAACACTGACGGTGGAGTGGCTAACCTGGGGTGTGACTGATGGTGGAGTGGCTAACAGTGAGGGTGTGTGCTAATAGTGAGGTGTTAATGGACACCCATGTCGTCCCCCATTCAGATGGGCCCACACTGATGCGTGTGGGGCATCCACCGTCCCTGGACGGTGGGGCCCACCCCACGTGCGGGGCTTCCCTTGATGTACGTATCTGTCCAGGCCGTCTAGGGCTTGGACGTTGTGTTATATAAATATAATATTAATATATAATATGACATATTATATGTTATATTATAATATAATATTTTATATATGTATTTTATATATATGAGGGTGGGCCCTACTTGGGACCCACCTCTGCTTCTCTTAAAGGCAGCCAAAAGTTGCATGTTTTTATATAATATAATATAATATATTCATTATATATCTAATGTTATGGTGGGACCTATGTGGAACCCCACCTCTGCTCCTTTTAAATGCAGCACAGCCGCATGTACGACAGCTATTTAGCTGCACTTCATTTGACGTCAGCAAGGTCCATGGGACCCGCTGCACGTGTGGGTATGATCCATACTGTCTAGCTATGTGGACCCCACCCATCTGCTGTATAGATGGTAACAAGTCCCGTGGGTCCCACCTATTCCATCCATGCCGTCTATCTTTGGAGCCCACCATGATGCATGTGTTGAATCCAACCGTCCAACCATTTGGGATATCATTTTATGGCATGAGTGAAAGAATGGGTCAGATCTAAAGCCCAAACGGACCCCCACCATTGAAAATTATGGGGACAGTGACATCCACTGTTCAAACTTCTAAGGGCCACAGTAGTTTCCAAATTAAGATGATATTTGTTTTCACTTCATGTATCCTATGTTAACTTATGAATAGGTTGGATCTCAAAAATACATAAGGGTGGCCCGATTTGATATATGAGGCCCATTGGTGCGGCCCAATTTGATATACATGAGGCCCATTAGCGCGGCTCGATTTGATATATATGAGGCCCATCGGTGTTGTCACGCCCCAAACTCGGAAACCGAGCTCACAAAATTTTCGATCGCCAAATCCAGCGCTAACAGCCTCCATAGTACCCCATTCTCGGCTCCTAGCACCCATACACCAGGTTCCGATCCTAAGATCCTACAAGGAAGATTTCAAACATGATTTGATTCGTAATAAGCATAACCATAAGCATAACCTACGAGCAATAACCACAAGAACACCATCACGAAATTCACTATGATAAAAAGCTTTGAGTACAATGCATATGAAAGGGAAGTACAAGATAATAAAAATAACGAAAACTCCTGAAGCTCGACTACACACTCCAACTGCGGCGAGGCTTTGCTGTGTCCTGACGTCACCTTGACGCATCATCGTGCATACTTATAAAAAAGCTTAGAGGGTGGTGTAAGTGTGTACGTAGTATGAACGTGCTCAAAATGCAATGCCAGAGTATGCGAATCATGCTGATGAGTACATGAATGCAATCAGTCGTACCAAGGCTATGTGGTACAAGATATGAAATGTTATCGGCCATATCAAGACCATGCGATGCGAGATGCAACTCAAGCATGCCAATCCCCATCCAAATCCACATATCAATACAGCTCATCAAATATCAGTACAGTTCTCATTTTGGATAATCACCGGGGTTTAGTACACTCTACGCCAACTTGCCGACCCTATCTGAACGCACAACTGGGAGAGTGGAAGAGACCTCACTATCCGCCTGCCAATATCGGGCCTAGCTCGTCGATAGTGGACCTATTCCTCAAGCTGGTCAAACTCAACCTAGAAATTGCCCCTTCACTCAGGCGGGTAGGTCACACCCCTTTTCCACTGACCACGACACAATGAGAGATGCGGCCTACTGGTATACGGCCCTAGCGCGCTCATGTATCCACTCGGTCTTGACGTTGGAGTCATCCTCTGGACCATCGGGTTTAGGAATTTTCATCCAAGGATATCTCTGGCACCCCGATGCTAGAAACAGTATTTTCGGTATCCAATCAGCCACCCACAATGTGACGCCCACTATATGTGTTTGCGCAATCGTTGTC
Source organism: Magnolia officinalis (assembly GCA_021015155.1). Classification (NCBI taxonomy): domain Eukaryota; kingdom Viridiplantae; phylum Streptophyta; class Magnoliopsida; order Magnoliales; family Magnoliaceae; genus Magnolia; species Magnolia officinalis. The sequence goes on from JAJHSJ010001829.1 coordinate 35,263, forward strand.
TGCTATGCACATAATACAATCAATCACACAAATGCAAGTGCACGAATCACCCTACTAGACATGCAAAAATCCTGCGCGTACCGCGCACTCATGTAGGACAACTCCGCCTATTAGGGAGCCCATAAACAATCTGCCCGAAGGCATATGCTATGATCAGTCACTCCTCATATCAAGCATACATATGATGCGTATGAGCATGAATCATGTGATCTATACTAACATGTTATATGGTGATGGACTCTATTCATAACGAAGATGGGCCTAGACGGCTTACACACTACAAGTATGGGCCATCAATGGGCCCTAGGGAGAGTTACAATGCGGACATTTAACCATCATTGCTCTTACAATGTGGACGTCAAACATCATTGCTCCCCAAGGCCGGCCACCAAAACATCATTACATACATCGTGGTGAAACTCACATCGCAATGGGCCTCATATATGTCACAGTCGGCCCACACAAAGGCCTCACATACGTCTCATTGGGCCTCATATAAATCAAATGGGCCGATCAAATGGGCCGATTCAAATGGGCCAAATCAATGGGCCGATTCAAATGGGCCAATTCAAATGGGCCGAATCAATGGGCTGATCAAATGGGCCGATTCAAATGGGTCGAATCAATGGGCTGATCAAATGGGCCAATTCAATGGGCCGAATCAAATACACCATGCATCCATTGCTAGGGATCAAAAGAATGAATCATATTCAAAGGATCAGCTGGACCATACCACAAATGACAGTGGTGGTAATGATTTCCATAGTTTAAATTTTCTAGTAGGCCCACCATAGTATTTATTTTCCATCCATATTGTTCATAAAGTCACTAGGATTTGAACAGGGAAGGAAAACAATTATGGTATTGAATCAAACTTCTGTAACCCAAAGGGATTTCAAGGGTGGGCGTTCAACACCATTATTTTTTGTAGGGTGGTCCCACTTGATATTAGATCTGCCTTATTTTTAGTCTCAAGCCTTAAAATGAGCTTTCAAAATGGTTGGACGCTTGGATGCAACACATGCATCATGGTGGGTCTCATAGGTGGACGTCGTGGATGAAACAGGTGGGGACCCATGGAACTTGGTGACCCACTACACAACAGCTATATAGCTGGAGTGAGGTACACCAGCCGTCCCACTCCCATGCATGGGAGGATGTGGGATACAATACATACATTAGTGGGTCCCACGTGGGGCCCACCATGACGTTTACCTGGCATCCAAGCTGCTAATAAGGTCACACAGACCCTGATGGGGAGGAAAAACAAATTTCAAAATGATCCAAAACTTCCGTGACAACCCAAAGGGTTTCAATGGCAGACATTCAATCCCACTGTTTCCTACCGTGTGGGCCACCTGAGTCCCACATACGACTGATTTTTGGGTGGCCCACTGTGGAAGGGGGCCACTAAACGTACGGTGTTTATGTTTAAAAACACATCACAGTGGGGGCCACGGCTGGACCCAGTCCCACGTAGCAGGACGCTGCTGCAGTGTCCTCTGGATGCCAGCAGCAGCAGTCTGCTACTTGTTTTGGTTATTTTTTTTTTATTATCTTTTTTCTGCAGATTTTCCAAGGTGGGGCCCGCATCAGCTGGATCCACTCCACTGGTTGGATTCTATGGCTCATAACGGACCAAACAAGCCCAATATTCAAGGTATTTTGATGTGTAGAAACACCAGAGTGGGCCCTAACGGATTCTTAATGGTAAGGATCACTGTTTTCTTTAATACGGCCCACCAGATACTCAGATTGTCTTCATTCTCCGGCTCAACGCCTAAAACGAGATGAGAAATAGGATAGACGGTGTGGATTATATACATACATCAAGGTGGGGCCTGCATGAGCGGCCCACATTTCACCATTAGCCACATACCCATGTCAGTTCACACTCACTGTATGTTCAGCGTCCCTGGACGCTGGACGTGTGGTGTTAACACAGGCATCATGGTGGGTCCCACATAGACGTGGCCCACTTGATGGTATAATATATATATATATATATATTATATATATATATATATATATATATATATAATATAATATTTAAAAGAAAGAAAAAGGGGTGGCTAGGTGGTTACCTCCACCATCAGTTCTCACTTTCTGTTATCTACACCCCACTGTCAAACGGCACTATTAGCCACCTCCACTGACGGACAATGTGGATTTACCTCATCAAGGTGGGTCCCACATGGACGTGGCCCATCTGTTTGAAATAATATGATATTTGTGTTTTTCCTTCCGTCAGGCCCGGTAACAGGCTGGATGGTGTAGATCCAACACATCCGTTAGGTGGGTCCCATAAATCGAATGACATGGATAAATATACACTTCATGGTGGGCCACCACACAACCACACTATCATCCATACAAGAAAGATAGAGAGAAAGAGAGAGACAGAGAGAGAGAGAGAGAGAGAGACGGTGATGGAGGGGCCCCGCCACTATGGGCCCCACATGATTACAACTCATACATCAAAATGGGTCCCAGCTACAAGTGGGGCCTCAAATGCAAATCGACGGTAGATCACCCACGTATTGGCCTCCTTCTTGGTCCCTAAGCCTCCTTAGCTCCATGCCTTCAATCTTAATGGAGGTAGATGATGAATGAATGGTTGAGATGTGAGATGAGAGGGTGGGCCACACTTGTTGTTTTTTGGAGAGCTTGGGGAGGCTTGGACATGGGATGTTTTTGGGTTGCTTGGGAGTGAAGAGAGGGAATGAGAGAGAGAGGGAAGTGGTGAGTGAAAAGGGATGGGATGATGTGTGATGGGTGATGGGTGGAGTGATGGGGTTGTAAGAAAGGGATGGGTGGAGAGAGAGAGGGAGAGAGAGAGAGAGAGAGAGAGAGAGAGAGAGTTGACTTTGGGAATGGGAAGGGATGGGTTGTTGTACTTGGGGTATAGAGTGTGCTTGACTTGTACTTGACATTGATTGATTGATTGATGAGACATGTTGTAGAGATTCTCTCAGAATTCGCAACGCGGGGCATTTCCCTCGAGATGAACGCTGGCCCACATCTCTTGTCCTGGGTATCGGATCGATGTGCGAGTCGCGGAGTTAGAACCGCGGTGATGGCGTGGTAGTAGGGGTACAAGTTTCAGGTCGAGCTGACTTTAGTATGCAAGACCCGGCTTAGGATCACGCCAAACTTCGGATACGAGTTGAGGATTGTCGAAATTCGAACGGAAGGACCGTGGAAGCCTATGGAATGGTACGGTCTAGGATACGGGCCTTACAACTCTCCCCTCTAAATAAAAAATTTCGTCCTCGAAATTTACACAATCAACGCAACTAGACATAACTCATAAAGGAAAGAGGAAACATAGCATCATCATATAAATCGGAGACAACACACAAATACAACATAAATCAATCATCAAAGAGATGGAGATAGTGCTATCGAATCTCAGCCTTGTGCTCCCAAGACGCCTCATCACAGAATGGTGGACCCCACTGAACCTTGATTAATGGAATGACCTTGTCCAGAGGACCTGCTCCTTCCGATCAAGGATGCGGACCGGCTGCTCGATGTAAGAAGCGTCATCACGAACCCTCCAACGGCTGCCAATCAATAACAGGAACGATGTCTGACCCACACTTCCTCAGCATAGAGACATGAAAACGTTGTGGATGCCAGACAACTGAGATGGCAAGGCAAGCCGATAGGCCACGGCGCCAATGCGCCCAATGATCTCGAAAGGTCCCATAAATCTCAGGGCAGGCTTGCCCTTCGTTCCAAATCGAACCACGCCCTTCATGGGCGAGACCTTGAGATACACTCTGTCCCCAACGGCGAACTCTAAAGGACGACGTCGGCGATCAGCAAAATTCTTCTGCCAGCTCTGAGTTGTGTACATCCTCTGCCTGATGATATCGATAGCCTCTGACGTCTGCTGCACAAGCTCGGGACCTAGGAGACGCCGCTCTCCGACCTCGGTCCAACAGTTCGGGGATCCGCACGATCTGCCATATAATGCCTCAAAAGGATTCATGTCAATGGTCGCTTGATAGCTGTTGTTGTATGCGAACTCAGTCAATCGTAGATGCTCATCCCAGCTACCCCCAAAATTAATTGCGCAGGCCCAAAGCATATCCTCAAGGATCTGGTTGACCCTCTCGGTCTAGCCATCGGTCTATGGATGATATGCGGTGCTGAGCTGTAACACCCCGTACTTTTGAGTACATGAGCGTTACCATTGAACCGTAGGATGTATTTAGGCATACAACGATTTGTATTTAAATCTTAGACACAACTTGCAATTAGGATCAACCATCCACTAATTTATATTAAGGCGGGCCATTACATTCGTAAAGAAATTTATTTTGAGATTTCAATCACCTGGTTGACAAGTCAACCACCCAACGTTATATTGAAACCCTAAAATCATTTTAAATTAGGTTTTAGAAATTACCTGACCATCAATGTTATGAAGATTGGCTAATCTAGATAAAAATGACCATAAATTCCATAGTAAATCATAATAAATTTATAATCATGTGGTGTGACCCTCTTACTCACATCGTCTACCTTAAAATAGGACCCCAGGTCCCAAGAACCGTTGATTACCAAATTACCTAAACAACCTTCCCTTAAGATTTCATTATAGAAACTCAAAACAATAATCTGATTTATATGACCATTTGAACGATGGATCTGCATGATGCTCGGTCAATGGCCATTAGTGGACATTCCAGAAAAATGGACTGTCCAGATCATATTGATCACCACATGAACTCCACTTTTCAATCACGCACGTGCACAGAGCCATGTGCACTCACTGTACCCCAGATCTGTCAACACGGTTTGACTGTGTTGACTCGAAAAAACGAAGAAGAGATTTTCTCTCTCTTTTTCGTTTCTCCCGCCGACGTCTGTTTAAACGAAAAGCTTCCATTTGTGTTAACGGTGGCCCACCATCCGTCCACATCTGAGAAATCCAAATCGTCCATCAGGATCAGGAGGAGAATCTAACCAATACCATGGAATTTTCTACACGAATCGCACTCACATGGGTGAACAATCGTGTCCGCAATCAGCGTAGCGTGTGGGTGGGGGAATTTCTGAAAATAGAATGCATCTGCTTCGCTGTCAAACCTTGTGCGCGTTTTTTTT
>JAJHSJ010000833.1:0-34058 GCA_021015155.1 Magnolia officinalis
AAAGAGATCTTTCTGAGTAATGACAATTCTTCTTTCTTGGCCCAATCGTCCAGCTCAGCCATTGATCCCTTTCTTATGATCACAACGATGAAACAAACCATGCAATTACTGCGTATATAAGCACCACTCTAATCAGAACTTTGAAGATGGCATTCATAATCCCTCCTTCCATACCATATCGATTCACCTCGGAGTTCGATTCATCGGGAAAGTGCACTCCAACTTCGGGTTCGTCATTGGAAGTCAAACGATGAAACGAAGCAGCTTCACTTTCAACTCTTTTGGTGAGGCCTTCTGTTATGATTGTTGAGGCCCTGTATTGTTTAGCAGGAGTGGTGCAAGATCCACGCTTCAACCACAAGGACCATCTGTTATATGGTATGGTTTACCAATCTCTTAATATCCAAAAATACATAACAAATTAATCGAAGTTTGTATATGAAAAGTGATTCATACCTTGAATCTGGTCCACTCTGTCGCAGCCGAAGCGTAAGTTTTAAATAATCGGTGTCTGCACCCACTGAATCCATCTACTTGTGCTCTGAGCAAGCTCCCAGTTGTCATAAATTCTAGGCACTCTACCCACATATACCACATAGTATTTACCCATTTGTACCTAAAAAATAAATATACTGTCAGATTTGAAGTGCATTAACTGGTCAGGCAGTTTCCTCAGCCTTATCTAGAAATAACAACAGCACATGAGAAGTTTATGATGGAATTTATAGATGAATAAATAGAAATTTTGTCTCCACTATAAACATTCGCATTCTCAACTGAAACAGACCTTTCATTCAATCCCAATCTGACATAATATTACCCATCCAAATGATGGATTCAAATCATGGTTGTTGTGAATAGAAATTTATAGACCCTGGTTACTTAAAAGAAGCATCATACAAGTTTAACTATTATGATATGAAATCAGACTGTGTTACCACAAACTGACCAGATGAAGAAATCATCACAACTTTAACAGAATATATATATATATATAATATATATATATATATTATATATATATATATATTATATAATATATATATATATATATATATAGATAGCAGTTGAATGAGATGATATAACGAAATATAGTAGCAGCAACAACTCCAACCCAAATGTTCGTCTCTGTAATAATTTCAGACAAACATTACTCCAGGTCCCTGCATTAACCAATCAACCTACATTGGCCAATATTTCAAATGAAGTCACCTGAAATATATAAACATTCATGCTGATGAAATTGCATAGAGATATATCAACAAAATTGTGGATGGTCCAACCATCAGTAACACCACTATCCAAAATTAACATAAACCAGTATGATATGTGCTCCATAAGCACCCATTCAAACCAAAATCACCACCCATCCAAACCCAAAATACCATAACAGTTAAACAAAAAAAAAAAAAAAAAAGAGTTCAGTTTCATCAAGTTCCCATAAGTTGTGTATCAAAGGAAAATTTTTTAAGACAGGGCCACTGTGTTCGAGGAGTTTTTGTACCCACTATTTCCTCCTCTCATGGCCCATCTTCATGAAAAAGCCAACGCTAACAAGATCCCCCTGCAACAACCTGGCAGCACGAAGTTGGTCCTCAGGGCTGAGGCCGTCAACTTCTTTAAGTATACCCAACATTTTCTGGAGTCTGCTCATAGTTTTGCCCTGAGACATAGTGATGGTCAGGGACTTGATAGCATCAACCATTTCACCCATCCTATCATCGATGAGATCACTCGGCTTACCCCTTTTTTGTCGAGTCAAGCCGGTAGCGGTTGATTGACTGTTTTTGGATCCCCTAGAGGTCTCCACAGGGACTATTTAACCCTGTTTAACCGTTGTGATCCCTCATTGATACGAATAGTTGAACCACTTTTGTGGTCCTCCTCATCGTCAGATGAAAGGCGAACTATCTTAGACCCATATTCATTGGACTCGGAGTCAGATTTGAACTCGTTTCTTGATCGTCGTCGACTAGAAAGTGGTGACGAGTATGTTGTGCTCGCAAATGACCCATGGGCACAGTCATTGCCGAACATGAAGGACAGGTCATTGTATCTGTCAATATATTTCCTACGCACTCTTTCTGCGAATGGGTGAGACTGCAAAAACAGTAAATGGATTCTCGTTAGCACGTTGTCAACAATCACAACACCTAAGCAAGAAATAAAAAAGAAACATATAGAAGTAAAGCTATTTACTTTGTGTTATGAGTAATACTTACCGCAGTATACCCATCCCAGACATCGTCCGTCGCCAACACCATTTTCTGTTCAGTGTCTCATCCAAAACCAGAAGCATTCACAATGTCCTTCATGGCCCAATAGAATCTTTTTAAGGTACACAAGCAGTCTGAAATGTGTTTATTCTCTGTTTCCATACCACATTTATCAAAAATTTCATTGATTATGGCCTTATATGTTTCTGGTTTGAAGCCGATGTTACTTTTCCTTCCAAGATTGACTTGTTCGACTAGTGCATTCACTAATGCATTATCCATAGGATCAATCCACTGAATCCGAGCTGATTTCTTACTAGTTGTAGGTTTTCTATCGCTGCTTAGTGTCTAAGTTCTCTTACTCGGGGTACTAAATATCTTACTCGGAGATGTAGTTTTTTTTTTTTTTTTTGGAGCTTGTATCTTTTGTAGGGGAACCCGTTTCATTCTTATCTCTTTTTCCCTTATAAGAACTTTGTAAGAAATTCATTTTACTTATGCATTAGTAACAGTCAGTGGAAATAGGAAGCATGAAATAAAGAAACATACTAGCAATATGAGTCAATGGAAATTAGAGTTTACGACATCCTAAATACTTTATTACATTAACTGTTATATAGCATACAGTGTAAATTTCTGTTATACTAAAATCTGGGTATACTTCAAAACTAACTTAACCACAAATCCCAATTAAGAAAAAACTGTGAAAAAAAAATTCTGCTGTTACACAAACAACATTATACATAAACAAAAAAATGACAAAGTTAATGACGTTGCCAGGTGCGAGGGAGACTGTCATTCCACATCTTATCCACAATCTCATCCCTCCTTTTTCGTTCATTCTTCTCTTCAGTAAGGATCGATCTTCTTCGGCCGCAGTTACCTCCATAGGAGATGGCGAAATGTCCTCAGAACTGTCTCCACTATCCTCAACTGCTTCAGTAAAATCATCTTCAACACAAATACGGATGAAGTTGTGTATAACACAGCAAGCTTTAACAATATTTACTTGAGCTATAAACTTGAACTGTAGTGCTACATGTAGTATAGGAAAACGACATTTTTAGAGATCGAAACAACGTTCTATGACATTTCGCAGCTAGGCATGACGATAATTGAAGAGTTTTTTCTTATTAATAAGCTTTCATCCTGTACGAAACTCATTCAAATGATATCTGACACCTTGATAAGGTGTCATAAACCCAAGAGAATGCGCATATCTCGCATCAACGAGATAATATTTCCCTACACAAAGCAATGTATGGATATTAAGGATATTACATTTGACATGCTACTACTTTAGAGGAAATAACAACAATCTTTATTTACCATGAGGAACAAGGAAACAATCTGGTCGACGGGTTAATACATTTTGTAAAACACGAGCATCAGAGACAAAACCATCCCAACCTGCAAGCACATATACAAATTTCATATCGAAAGTACAAGCTACCATTACATTTTGAGACAGAAAACCTTTTCGATTTTGAGTGCGGGTATATGAGTCCCATCGACTGCCCCAATACAATTCTACAAGAAAGTTGATCTGACTTTTAGGTTGTTATTTAGTAATCAGCACATACTTCATATTATATAAATCTAAATCTCACAATGTTTTACCTGAAAGTATGAATTCCACATTGGATTATCGGATATCTCTTTGGGAGTATGTAAACCTTGGAACTTCACATATTCCGGATAAAGTCCAATTATAACATTAAGAACTCTTTGGAAATGGCGACTAACTGTCTCCCTAGACCTTGAAAAATGATGACCAATGACACGATTTCGTACATTGTGGCCAATAGTATGCAGGAACATTACCACTTGTTCCTCTAAACCACACCTCCTTGAATCAGAAAGTAAATTTCTATCTCTAATTAAATAGCACAATTCGAAGAACTTATCCCAACCCATTCTTAGTTGTGCTAGATAGTCAACATTATTCTTCTTAATGATTCCATTTATAAATCTATTTCTCTCTATATGACCACCTCTAGGCGAAGCCTTGATACAATAACAATGATAATATTCAGCAGCTCCTATAACACATGCAGACGCTGCAATCGTGGTTAATGTAGCTGCTATTTCGTTTTCATTCCAATCACTACTGGAGGATTGATTACGACTAGAGTCACCACTATGAGACCCCATAAGTAGGGATGTACACGAACCGAGCTAGCTTGGTTAGCTCGCTCGAATCGACTCAAAAAAGCTCGATTCAACTCGGTTCGAAGCTGAGTTTAAGCCGAGTCAAGCTAATTTTTTGAGCTTAAAAATGAGTTCGAGCCGAGTTCGAGTAGGCCCCAGCTCGACTCGACTCAGATCGAACTAGTTCAGTGACTCGGTTACTTTGCCATTGATGTTGCTCACCAACTATTTGATAAAATGACTCAACGAAATGTGTCTTGTGGCAAGGAAGGTTTAGTTGGTGGCAAGGTGGCAAGGAAGGTTTGGCTGGTGGCAAGGAAGGTATGTACATGAAACAAATACCTTTTTTCTCTTTGTTTTTTTGTTTTTGTTTTTTTTGTTTTTTTGTTTTATGTTATTTAGAAGGTGTTTGAGAAAATACCTATAAAACCATTGCCTCTGTTTGTAAAACAGTGGGATTTTAAAGTTGCAGTTAAGGTGTTTGTGGAAATGCCTCAATGGCGAACTCGGCTCGATCTTGGCTCGAACTCAGCCAGAGCTGGCTCGAGTTGCTGACCGAACTGAGCCGAGCTGGCCAGTCAGGCTTGAGGACCGAGTTCGAGCTGAGATCAAACACTGTTCGAGCTGTTCGACTCGATGTACACCCTTACCCATAAGAAAAATGAGGAACTAACCTATTATTCTTTTCAGTTATTTTCTATTTATTAGTGCAAATGACCCTAGAAGACTATATGTATAACAAGGAATTAAAGTACACAGAAGGTGAGTTCAAATCACAGCATATGGATTCTTAACATGATTGACATAAGCAATATATATATCTGTGAAGTATATTACAGTCAGGCAGTCTCAGATATAACACATGTTACAGTCGAGCAAAATGAGTTCGTGATTAGGAGAAGTTTAATAATAACATAGAAAAAAATACACTTACACTGAAATAAGAGTGATTAGTAATATATGTTTGATTTTAGGTGCGTATCAACAGTGTAATTACGCACCTCTGTTCTTTCTTACAATAGAATGAACCTATTAGCTAGTATCGGGATCTGCACGTATGTGAGACTTGTCTGTACCAGTGGGCTACAGTCAAACCTCAATATTTACTGTATTAAAAAATAATATGGAATACAGAATCGAAATGATCCTGGAGCATCTTTAAAATACAGTTTGCAAAACATGAAACTATATGTTAGTCTTTCAAACATCTATCACAGCCAATGAATATTCACAATACGATAGAATATAATCAATACAAACAAGCGTTTGAAAATGCATCCTATCAGCCTTATGAGAAAAAGGATGATGCATTCAAAATCATGTAAGATTGAAAAAGGAGTATTACCTTCAACAATCAACAAGCCACTGGATGTTACAAACCCTACAAAATGTTTTCAGAACTGAGGTTTTATTGTGGAAGAAGATGGAAAATAATATTTTCTTTTATAGCCATATATACGAAATAGAGTTAGTATCGTTCAATGGAGTTCATTACTCCCACACTGGATGACATGCAAAGGTCATGTCCCAGGTGTTGGGAAGTGAATCCATCTCCCGGACACACTTCTGATATGCAGTGTTGTCATGAAGATCTCCCATTCAAGAAAATCGGAATCAGGTGTATTGCATGGGACACCCTCTTCGTAGGGTATAGGAGAGAATTGTCTCCACAACCTTGTTCAACTGCTCCTGTAAAAGAAAGTACATGGAGAGAAACTATATCCACCACTCAAAGGATGGATACTCTCAGCTTAAAACATTGATCACCTTTTGTCCCTGAAACTGTAATGGAAATAAAATAAACTACCTGGTTTCACAGAATCTGTTAGAATAATCTGTATTGGGTGAAAGAAATATCGATTTATGCCAAGATCAAGCAGCGGCTAAACTCATCTCATCTTCGTCGTAGCCGAAGATGAAGAGGCTGACATCCAACTAGACGTCTCAGAAATAGTCGGAGAGGCACGATCTCATTTGTACAAGGGTGAAGACAAACAAAGAAGAAAAAGGAGGGCACAGAAAAGCGTTATGGACCACCGAAACTCCTTAATGAAAACTTTTTTTTTTCTTTCCGCAGGTGGTGCAGTGCAATGAAAGCGTTGCACTACACGATGTGAAGATTAATGACAGCAGAGACGTGTGACATTCATAATCTGGTTCGGCAACGTACTCAGGCGGCATGTGTACGCCGGATTTCAATTCGAATTCTAACGCCGGTTATTGTATTATTTAATGAAAAAACAATGCAATACAATCTGGGCCGTTGATCCAAACAAGCCCTTATCACCCGAACACCTCTCAATTTACAAATAGGAGCTATACGTGCTCTTGCGGGTACGGTTATCTATATGAAACATGTTGTCTACGTGACATCTGTGTGCCTTAATCCAAACAATTAAAATCGGGATTCCAATGTATATGGGACCTAGTCAAAGTATCATATTGGTTGGTTGGATGGTGCTATCTTGTTAAGAAACATCCCTCACTTGATCTGGACCGTTGGTCTCATAATTGCACTTGGGTTTTTGAGTTATGGCCCATCTCCAACTAAACCAACAGTTTGGATGGTTTACATCCATGTAAATATATGTCCATTGAACGTACATATGGATGATCTCATTTTCCCATCCTATCAGACCTAGTTAGGTGGGCCACATGTAGTTGTATCAATGTACAATGGATGCAGATTGCATCCTACCCCGCCCCTATCTAGCTTGGAATGTGCAAGAGCTTTCAATGACCACCGTGATGTATGGATTTTATCTATACGGTCCATCTATTTTTACGTATCATTTCAGGATATAATCCTAAAATTGAGACAAATTCAAGACAAAGGTGGACCACACAATGGAATTAAATTCTTACCGTTGAAAACTTCTTGGGAGCTACAAAAGATTTGGATCGAGTTGATATTTGTGTTTTCTTTTCATCCAGTTCTATGTAACTTTATGAATAAGTTGGATGGCAAATAAACATCACGGTTAGAGCTGGGCATCGGACCGAGTCGAATCGGATTAGGTCCAACTCGACCCAGTCCGTGTTCTGCATGGACTGACCCGAACTCGGACCGATCCGGGACCGAGTCCGGGCCATCTGACCCAGTCCGATCCTAACACATGCTTCCCTGGACCGATCCGAGTCTAACTCGGTCAGGAAAACCGAGTCGGATCCGAGTCCAAACACCTGATATTTTATATTAAGAAAATCATCAATTCCCAAAAAAAAAAAAAAATAAAAAAAATCCATAACTCTGCGTGATAGAAAATGTGCCAGTTGATCACAAGCCAGGTTAATGGAGGAGGGTTAATGTTATAAAGAACGATCCCTATTTCAAAGATAGGAAAAATAGGATTCACAAAACCCACCCCAAATAATTGGGGGAATGCAATGATGATGATGATGATGTGGTCTAAATCTTGTGCCACAGAACACGTGGTATCATATTGGGTTGGCCACGGTTGATTGATCAAAAGCCAAACATCATGGGGAAAGAATAGTTAACCCATGGAAAGAGATAGAGTTAAATTTGTGTTGCATTCAATGAAAGGATAAGTACTAACCAAGCTGAGTTGAAGACTCTAAAGACTGTCATCTCATGGTGGAAGGAGACTCCAAAAATGTCATTTGTTGTGCTAGTAGCTCCTTGTGGATTCCTTGGTACTACTTCCTTTGTGTAAATAAGATTAGAGGGCTGCGATATCCTCAATTAGTTTCCTTTTTCCTCAGTCCCTGGACAGGTGAATCATATTGCGGATGACCTGGCTAAGCATGGTGTGGCCAGGCATTCCTTGCTTGTAGCTAACTCTTATCCATTGCCTTAGTGTAATAAATCGAGCGGGAGAGTTTTGGGGAAAAAATTGTGCTAGGGTAAAAACGATGGAGAAGTTTGGGGAAAAAACAAGCTAGGGTAAAACGTTTGGGTGAAAAAAGGGTATTTATAGTATACCCGACGTCGCTTCGGGTCGGGTCTGTTCGGACCCATTCGGTCTGGGTATTCGGACCGGATTTGTCCGGATACAGTGCTATCCGAACCTAACTCGAAATACTATCGGATCTGGACGATCAGAATCGATCAGGCCCGATCAGACCATCGGTTCTATTCGGAACGGTACCGAGTCAAATCTCGTCGGGTTGGATCCACCGGATCAGGCCCAAGTTGCCCACCTCTAATCACGGTGGACCATAGGAAAGTTTTAGAATCATTATCACCGCTGCTTCCTATGGTGTGGTCCACTTAAGCCTTAGATCTACTTAAATTTTGGTCTTATCCTATAAAATGCCAAGTAAAAATAGATGTACGGTATCGATAAAGCCCATACATCATTGTGGCCACTCAAAGCTCCTACCCGTTCTTAGCTGGGGACTGGCGGGGCAGAACGCAATCCGCGTCCGTGTACAACATACATGAAAACTGAAAGTCTATTTATATCCAATGAGGTTTACTCGTATACATCCAAAAGATTTACAAGATTACATTATCGTTGGATCTAAATTCATGTTGGATGATCTAGACTGATTACAAGGTTCGCCTGCCTCAACGCACATGAAGGACACGTAACAAAGGAAATCTCATATTCAAATATCTAAGCACTTTTATTTTTTTAACTTTTTACCGATGAATATGTACCAAAAGCTTGACCGTTGATTTTCGGGCTGTTGATTCGAACGCATGAGATTATCCAATCTTGAAGATTTTTGAGACAGCCATCTTTAATGTTATATTTCGTCAGATCAACGGCTTGGATCGCAAACACGTCTCCGATCCAACGGAAAATAACCCAATGTACTGTAATATGTCGGGATGTATGGAGCAAGCTTTGGTACGCGCGCTCACTCGCGGATACAGGCTGCTAACGTACACGCCACGTATTTACGAGACTGGCAGATTAGTACAAAATCTAATCCACTCATCAGAGAGGCATCACTATTTAGATATTCTCATGCAAGAATCAGGTGTGTTCAATCATCATGTTGGACCCAATTTATAAAACAAATTTACGGTTGAAAAATACTTGGCTAAGCTTTTCATTGCCACCAAACCGTTTCTAAAATTGTGGCCATCTAATCAATGAAATTAATTTATTTTCAGTAGATAAGATCTACACGGTCAGAAACACCCCATGGATCGGTTGGATATTGCATCTGACAGCCACTGATCCACGTGTTAGCATTAGCATCTTTGTACACGCGTGTGGGCTTAGCAAAGCCAGATGTAACAACCCCGCTCATTCTTCCCGCGCTCGTGCGTCAAAACTCGGTAGTTTCGGTTGGAGTCGCGCCCAAGGAATTCGGCCTGCGTGCGCTAGAAGGCCCTTCTAAAATGCGCAGGCATATGCCTTATATGATAGTTTGCTACCATTAACGAAATAGTGGCGACTCTTCAACCATCCAAATTTCATCGTATTCAGATGATCTAAACCGTTAAAATTTCACCGGGAAGCTAAAATTTAGTGTCAGATGTTTTGGTTTTTTGAAATTCAGACTGTTCCATCTTTAACTTAAACCATCCATTTGATTACTAGTATCTGGATGGTTATCTGGATGGTTAGGATTTATTAAAAAGTGTCATCTTACACACATGTTCTTTTCAATATGTGATATTCTCCAGAGTCTTGATGGTCTCGATAACCGTACATAAGATCAAATGTGAGGAGGATGAGTTATCACCATTTTCATATATGGTGTTTAACTAACATAGTCTTCAAGCCCAATGGGCCAGATGAAAGAGGAACCTCGACCCGAGGAAAAGCACAGTAACCTCGAGCCTAGAGTATTGGGGCAACTTAAACCCATGATAGGTGATCGAGTCTTTTGATCTGATGGGTCCCACCGTGGATGGAGGATTCCCAGAGATTGAACCTGATCTAATAATCCCACTCTGCTATCAGTGACCTACAAATAGACGGTTGAAAATAAAAGAAAAAAAAAATCAAATATTCGAATTCAGTGTGGAAAGTTAAAAATCAAACCTTGAATGGCTTCGGATTCGATGTTAATCCCCGTATCAATGATAAACCGATGGGTGGGCCACACATGCAGGAAATGAAAGCTCGAGGAGCGGTCCTATATGCTCGGGTCAGGCGTCGTATATAAACCGACCAGAAAAGGAAATACCCTCTCTCATGCCCACATCTTCGACCGAAGAACGAGTAGTCTCCAAATCCCGAATCCCGACGCGTGGATTCTCCCCTCCGCTATCCCAACCCCCTACGGCTCCTCTTTCTAATCTCAGCAATTTCAGTTTCTACCCATCCATCTCCTCAATTTCTCTGTTATCTCTCTCCCAAATCGCCTATTTCCCCTTTTCCGTTTATTCTCTTATCTCTTCCGCCGGATCAATGATCTACTACTGTTGATTGGTCGATCGCTCTCGATAAGGTCATTTCTGTTCTTTGATTAATCTAAAGTTTTCTATTACGATAAGGGTTAGAAGAAAAATCGGAGAATCTATCCAATTTTTTACTTGTTTTTTATTTTTTAGGGTTTTATGTTTTTTAATTTATTTATTCGTTCTGGTTCTGATCAAGAAACTCTGTGAAATTCTTGGTGCTATATTTTTAACTGTTCATCCAAAATTGAGGGTTGTCTTGCAGGATTTAGGGTTAGATTAGGGTTTTTGTTGTTGTTTTCATTGTGAAAAAAATACTATTTAAGATTAGGGTTTGTAATTTCTTTTCCTTTGGGTAGAGAGCTATGACCCTGAATTTTCCGCGTTGCACGGTTCTCCCTTTAAATTCTTCTGAGGACAATTTGGTTCCATTGGTCTCGATCGGGGATAGGAGTGGGGAGGGCCTTGTTAAGCCGCGGTGCTTCAATTGGGGAGTTGAGGATTTGTATGATTTGGGTAGGGATGGAGGCAACAGGGGAGGGGGTTCTTGTGAGCCTATTGCCGCCGATGATATCCTCGACCTGTTGCCATCGGATCCGTTTGGCATGGAACTGAGTGCGACCTTCACTGCAATCGCGGGCTGGTTTGGGGATTTCGAGATCGGGAGCCCCAGCGAGGATAGGTTGGTTGCCGGATTGAATTTGTTCTGGAACCAAGCGATGATGTTTGAATCTGAAGCCGGTGATGTGGGTGTCGGTGGGGGATTGGATTTGAGCAGTAAATTTGGTGGGATGGTGGTCGAGGAGAAGGAATTGGGAGATGTTTCCCGCGACGGCGAGCTTGTATCTGTTTGGGATGTGGAGGAATTTCTGAGTTTCGGCGATGAAGATCCAAACGTGGTTGGTTGTCGTCGGGCTGAAGATTCAGCACACCATGCCGAGAGTTGCTCTGATGGAGGTGGGGGAGCTACACATGATGCTCTGATGTTCGCGCTGAGTTATTTGGGTGTGCGGGATCTCCTCGCCGCTGAAAGGGTTTGCAGATCCATGCGTTCATCGGTTCAGAACGATGCGCTCCTGTGGAGGAGAATCCACATAGATCAGCAGTTGAGCAAGAGGATTACTGATGATGCTCTTTTACAGTTGACTAGAAGGGCACAGGGTGGTTTACAATACTTGAGTCTGGTGGAGTGTTCATTGATCACTGATGATGGTCTGAAGCGTGTTCTTGAATCCAACCTGAAACTCACAAAGGTCAGTATCTGAAACTCTGTACACCGTTAATTTATCCCCATCAGGTATTCAATGTGTTACTTTGTATCAGTATTGAGGTGCTTGTTTGTTTAGCTGCTTCATTTTCATCGTAGGTGTATAATCCCCCTTATATATATGGAAGTATGATCGAGTATGAATTATGTATGCCTTGTTGCTCTGTGAATCTTTATGTGGGGCTAAAGTGGGCCAGCTCATGACTGTGGTGACCTGTTGAACACCAGGGTCCACCAATATCACCATGATCAGTTGATTGAGAAATAGGTGGTGACATTGTTTTATTATTTTATCAACCATTTTGCAAGCCCTTGTATTTTTTACCACTTGCCACTATCCAATCAAGGGTACTTTTAGATCATGTGCAATCTGTGGTGGGTTCCTTCCGTGCCACAGTCTTTGCTGATCATAGGTGTGACTCACATGGGATTTTGCACCATAATAAGGTAAGAAGAACTATACTGGATCATAGCTCAGTATTAAAATACTTAAAAAAAAAAACCAGTTGTTCTGTTTGTTTCAAACATTTTGAGTCTTGTCATGGAAACAAGTGGGTGCCAAGCATGCATTTTCTAATATGCACACATGCATAAATTTGGAGGAAGACATAACGATACCATACCCTTACACAGTTCCTTTAAAATTCAATGCATTATGTCTAATACCAATGTGTTATACCTGTATATGTTTATTTTCTCCTTGTATTTATTGTTAATGATGCTTCAACTAATACCTAAAAGGAGAAAAAGTGCATCAAAGGAGAGGGAAAGGATATCCAGTACATAAGGAAGATCTCAACTTGCCCCTTAGCTAGTGGGTGAGCCTTCTCATGTTTCAATCCAAACTTTTTAAGAGATAATATGTTTGGTGTTGTATTTCTTGATGTCTTAGATTGCATAATAACTTCATGTATTTGTTGTTATTGTTCAATGCATTCCTCTGCATCATTGTTAGTTGTCTAGTTTGTCTTCTTATAGTTGGTCAGATCTAATCCATCTAAAGAAACATTTGGGAGTCCTGTCATCGAAACAAGTGGGTGGCAGCCATGCATTTTGTAATATGCATACATGTGGAAATTCCCCCCCCCCCCCCCCCCCCCCGCGTACCTATCTTTTCTCCTTTGATTGATCATTATGATGCTTCTACTTATAACTCAAAAGGAGAAAAAAAAAAGTGCATCAAGGGAGAAGGAAAACATAGCCAATGCATAATGAATGTCTCTACTCACCCAATAGCTAGTGTTTCAGCCTTCCCATGAGTCAATCTGAGAGATAATATTCACATCAAAAGCAAAGATTGACTGGGTGTTCTGGTTCCGAGGATGATGGGATAAGCTACCACCATATTGTGGATGAGATAATGGAACCTTCCCATTCTCAACTGACTTGTGATTTGGAAAGGAAAGGCAAGAAACACTAGCCCACTTATTGTGATTTTCATTTTCCACAGTAGCCCACTTCCCATTCTCACTTATTCTGATTTGCACCAAGCACATTGCATGTTTGGAAAGCCCTGCCAACCATGATCTTTGTAGTGTACATCAAATGCTAACTAACTTTCCATTCTCATCACAATGAAGTCTACCGTCCATGGCTGCAGTTTGTGCGTGAATACCACTCGATTGTGTGATTGTGTATCATGAGTCTCCTTCCACCAGTAGTGATTTGGAAACTGATGATTTCAAAAGGCTTAGTTCTCTTAGAGAGTGGATTAATTCATTCAATTCTCTAATATTTGTTTTCCCTAAGAATACCCCCTTGATTTCTCCCAATGTTGTGTCTGTGAGTGTTATGACACACATGAGAAAGATCACAAGAATCATCTCTTCTTTAGGGTGGTGCAGGTGCACCAGAGGGTAGTACAAGCACACGGGAGTGCTTGTTGCTCGACTGGCCCAAATATTGATTTAAAGTTGTAGTCCCCTTAGGGCATGTTTTTGGATATCACCAACCCATAGAAATCAATGGAAATGGAAAAAATTTTCCATTGGTGCGACAGTTTGAGATGTTTGGATTGTAAGGAAAAGGGGAGGTTTCCACAAAGCTATCGTTGCACCAATACAAAATCTGGATTCTCAAGCACAAGAAACTAGGGGATCGTTGTCTCACAAATATGAGAGTTCCACTTGCAATCCAAACAAGATAATGCAAACCCATAAAAGGGATGCAAATATATCCAATAAAGGAAGTAAAAGGTTGTGGGAAAGAACCCAACATTCCTCTTGTTGAAACTAGAGATCTAAAAAAAAAAAACCCTCTCTAATTCTTCTAGTGAATAGAATCAAAGTAAGAAACCTGAAAGTGCAGCTGAACTTTTATTCCATAATCATGATAATAATGCCTCACACCTCCCTAGCATAGCCTCCTATAGGCTTAAAGCCAAACAGAGAAGCCCTAAAACAGAAAATGACCAAACTGCCCCCGAATCCTGTTACCACCACATGGGCAATCTATAAATGGGCCATTACTCACTTAAATGGTGTCAGAATCACATGATCTTGTGCTCATTTGGGAGCTAAGTTAATGGGCTATCAAACAGGACTAATTTCATGTCATTTAGACATTGTTCGGTGCTCCAAAAGTGGACCACCAATAAAGTGACGAAAATACTTAAAAGGAGAAATTATTAAGAACTCAATCAAACCCTAATAACAGACTAAAACAAATAAATCCTATAAATATAATGGCCATTCAATTGATCCTCTTAGCCCTATAATGTAATCTAACCACTGATCTCATCAAATTCATCATCAGAACATGGATCCGGTTTAGATCATCAATCATGATAATTCGAATGGCTGGATTCTTAGATCTTCATGTGGCCATCTGTTTCCATCAATTCCACCAGGCTTCGAAGAGCACTTCTCTTGAGTTAAAGGCAATAGTTGCCTGTCGTCACTATCGGCCTTTATATCGAGTTTGTTGATCCATTAGTAGGTGTATCCCTGGATCCATCGAGCAAGCCAATAGTGGATTCCTTTTGAGTTGCCACACTAGCTTCAAACATGTCATTTTTGGGACTCCGGGGGACAATGGATTGAAGTCCACAATGCTTTTCCTTTTAATCAAGAACTCGAATTAAGCTCTTTCAATCTTCTTGAATTCCTTGAATCTTTTTTTTTTTTTTTTTTTTTTTTTTTGAGAGTTGACAAAAAATTATTAATAAAGCTCGCAAAAGCAAGCAAAGAAAACAACACCCACACAAAACCAAATCAGGCCCAACACTCTTAAGTTTCTTGAATTTGCAACATCTCCTTTGAACACTCTAATCTCCTTCTTAAGTCTCCACATATTCTCCTCCCTCGTCTCTCGAACATTTTTTGCCATCGTTGATATTTTTGTTTGATAGTATGCTTTTGTGTAGCCAATAACATCTAGAGGGCAGTTGAAAGGAATCTCCAGAAGATACATGTAGAGATGGGTGAGACTTGGTGCTATAGGGATGATGATCTGGATAAAAATAACACGATGGATGTGGATAGATAAGGGAGTTTGGATGGGGATAATTGTATGAGGTGTATGGGCATCTTCCTATCCACAACATCTCCAAACAAGAACCGGGGCTGAACTTTAGACTTGGGTTGTAGATCTAAAGGTTATAGGTTATGGGGGTCATGGGGTTTGAGATGGGTTTTGGGAAGAAAAAAAGAAGTCATCGGATTTGATGGGTTTTGAAATGAAGGAGAATAAGGATAATTAGGGGAAAAAATAAAGTTGTTTTTCAAATTTCCAACAGTAGAACTTTGCTCTGATACTGAAATAATGCAACTAGATCAAGGAAGAAACTAAATGCAATGAAAGTTTTATGTAACAGATTGAAAGTTCGAATCACACGAGAAAAACTGCAATGACTGTGAGCAATACACAGTATGCAGGGGATGGGATCACCTGCATCACCCCATACTGCAATTTATATATGAAATGATGAGTGTTATCGTTACATACCCAACATGCTTAGTGTTAAATAAATAATAAGTATAAATTATATTGTAAATACAAATTTGCATTAACTTAATCAATAGTAAGAATATGGAGTCATAATTTCGGGTCTCTAAAAATAGAGATCTGGATCTCTAATGATCCATAATCCATCGCTTGAGGTAACATTGGTACAGGCCCAACAGAGTACCTTTCACTTTACTATCCTGCTTTTAGAAGGGTAGTACACCAGAGTGCTTGTTGTTCAATCAGCCCAAATAGATGTAGGATGGCCCTTGTTACCGATCGAAAGAAATTAAAATAAAAATAAACATGGGAGTTAGTGAGGGATTTCTCAGACACCTCAGAGAAATTAAAGAAAACCTCACCAAAATCAGTGTGGGTGGGATCAGCGCATGTGTGTGTGGGTGGGTGCGTGCGTGCATGCGTGGGGAAGGAGGGAGGGAGGGTCCACTG
The DNA here is from genome assembly GCA_021015155.1 of Magnolia officinalis. Classification (NCBI taxonomy): domain Eukaryota; kingdom Viridiplantae; phylum Streptophyta; class Magnoliopsida; order Magnoliales; family Magnoliaceae; genus Magnolia; species Magnolia officinalis. Next base: position 16,358 of record JAJHSJ010000833.1, read on the forward strand.
TTGATGCCAGAAGTTGCCAATCCTTGAGCCATTGAAACTCAGCCTTTTGGATTTGAAAGTCACTACAGTACCCTCCAATTTCCTGAAACATTTTAGTTTTTCTGTTCTGGTATGCTTTGCTCCTTATCTTGTACTTTAGTCTTTCAAATCTTGGATTTGATTGTCTAATGCATGTTCCCTTTGCCTGTGCAGCTGAGTGTGCCTGGATGTACAAGACTAAGTATTGAAGGTCTTGTGAACAACTTGAAGGCTTTCAAGTCTGCAGGCATTGGTGGGATAAAATGCCTACAGATAGGTGGTCTTTATGGTGTAACACAGAAGCACTTTGAAGAGCTGAAGTTCTTGTTAGATGCAGATGAAAACAAGCAGCCAAAAGCTCACAAACAACGGTTTTACCACACGGGCAACATGTCGCACTTGTGTGACAATGAGTGCCAGGGCATCGATATCGAGATGTGCCCTAGATGTCAGAACTTGAGGCTGGTCTATGATTGCCCGGCGGAAACCTGCCAAGGGGAGCAGCCCGCCACCCAACAGTGCCGGGGATGCTCTTTTTGCATCTCCCGGTGTGTCCAGTGTGGGAGATGCATCAACGACAGCGAGTACCAGGAGACATTCTGTCTTGACTTGCTTTGTTCGGGCTGCTGGAAGCAGCTGCTCCAATGGCAAGAAAAGTTGGAGGAGAGAGGTGCTGGCTCCAAGCATACCATTCTACACCAGGAGATGAGGTATCGCGTGTGTGTGTATCATCGTTAGAGAGTTTCTATGTACTGTGTGCCTTTGGATAATGGATGGACATCTGTGGATTTGGCTGAATTGATCTGAGAAGTGGGGAATAAAAGATGGATTTGGCTGTGGAAATATTCAGCTAGGGAGGAAGCCTCTGTCTATTGGTTCTTGGGGTGGCTTTGATTGCTGACTTGTTAGCTATTGCTGAGTCTTCAGTCTTCACATCATGCTCGCCTGGTTGTTTGGATATTAACGCTCAACCCAACCTCGCTAATTGAAGAAAGAAAGAAAAAAAAAACAAAAAAAAAGGGAAAAAAAAACAAAAAAAGGGAAAAAAAGAAAAAGAAAAAGAGCTTTCGAAGCTTATCTATCTGCATGCTCGTTTGCGTGGGAAGCGGAACAATCGTATGTTATGCAGTGGAAGATTTCCGTGTGCTGGTCTATATTCAGCTCGGGAGGAAGCCTGTCTATTGGTTCTTGGGGTGTCTTTGATTGCTGGCTTTTTAGCTATTGCTGCAGGCTTGATGAGTCTTCACATCATGCTTGACTGGTTGTTCGGATATTTTGGGGTGGGGGTGCTTTTCTATCTGCATGCTTGTTTGCACAGAAGCGGCTGAACGATGGTATGTAATGAAGTGGAAGATTTCTGTGTGCTGGTCTATGTGATGATGGGGAAGCTTTGTGTTGGCTGGATGAGCTGAATTTCCTGGTTGAGGAATTCTACCATTGTCTGCATCTGAGAAAAGACCTGAAAAAGCAACAAGCTGCTGCTGGCGAAGGTGGGTTTGCTATCTCATTTCTCTGGAGAATTTGCGATACGGATGCAATACTAGGTATCCGTTTATGTTCTTGGCAGGGACCATATGCTTTGTGTCAAAGAGAAAGCTACCACCATTGCTGCACATTTGCAGTGTCCCATTTATTTGAGGTTCTCTAACCAACATTAGAAATAAGTGTTATTCAGTAGTAGGATCTTCTTACTGCCACATTAGATTTATGTTGTGATGGAATTTTGGTATTGTGGCAATTGCTTTGGGCGCACTGCGATAATAATATTCAGTTGTGAAAGTGAGAAGTGTAGACCCTTCCTTGAAATTTTGATGTAGGGGCTGCTGCAACTTGCTTGTATGCAGGAAACTCTCGGTTAAAGCCTCTCTCTAATGCATCACTGTAAGTATTATTTTCTCAAGGATGCTATACTTGCATTGGTTGAATCTCTTTGTTAGTGTTATTGCACTGTAAAAATGGGACCCAAACGAGCCCTTCAAACAGGCATAAGGTCAACTAAATGGTATTCCCATGGCAATTGGGAGATTTTGAGTTCATGGCAGGTATGGGATCTGTGGTAGGTGAGAAAATCACCCATTTTGATTGAACATGCTGCGGTGTAGATCTTTCTGTTATTATGGTGTCTGCTTGTGGAGGGTCCAGCATGCAAGTTTGAGCTTCATGCTAGGGGCTCATATTAGGAGGTCGTCCAAAAAAATCAAGGCAGATGTAAAACATAAAAGGGGCCATAGCACTGGAAAATGTGGGATGAGACTTATCCCATTTTAGTTGACATCAATACATATTAGAGATGATAGTTCATATAAATTTTCTTTGGTAGACGCCTACTTAAAAGTGAGTTTTGTTTTAGTTTATATTAATTATGTAGTAAGAGATTACAGTCCCTGATATAAAATGTGGTATCTGATATCATATTTATCCTTTACTAGGATGGGTGTTGAACGTGCATAAACATTTGTCAAAAGGAATTGCTGGTACATGCTGGCCCCACATCATGTACGCATTAAATCCACTCCCTTCACCCTGTCCGACCTCTAGTGTTCTCATTGGAACCCCAAAAATCAGGCTGGTCCAAACTCAAGCGGACCACACCATGTAAAATCATGCATAAAACTTTTAAAACCAAGTGATGTGGCCCACCTCAAATTTTTTCAATGGCCTATTATTTTGGATGTCTATTCATCCTTGTAGGGCGCATCTTATGGATGTATGGATTGGATGGCAAAAATAAACACCAGATAATTTGGAAGGTTTTAATGGTGGTGGCCAACCCCATCCCAATTGTACCGTGGTGGGGCCCACATATTTTGGATGTGGATGAGCTTGATTTTGTGTGACACAAGGAGGCGGACCTTGTGGTCAAATTAATGTGGACCATTCTTTTTATTATTATTATTATTATTAACTTCTGACCTTCCACTTAGAAGACATTAATTGGATGGTTAGATTGCTTGATCAGTGTGATTTTAGCTACATGCTCTATCCACAAACAGCTTTACAAACCATAGATTCGTGTACATGCTTATGGATCTGAAACATATCTATCATCCAAAGTAAATGCAGCCCGGAAACAGCACCAATTGGAGTCCAATCACAGTCCATAGATATAGCCCAGAATACAACCGCGATCCACAGAAATGGTCAATATTGGACGGCTAGGATCTCTTCATGTAGAACACTTTTGGTTATCACGCTCTTACAGTGGAGTTTGGCAGATCAATGGTCTGAATCATAGAGCTAGCATGTATTTAGGGCGTCAACCGGCCGGGTCTAGTGTCATTCGACGAAACTTCTCACCCTATACTTGGGTTCCAGACTTCCAGTTCCGAGCACTGGTGCCCCCGATTCATAATCCAGGCCATCCAATCTTTTGTCATCCGATCTATGGCCCATTTAACTGAAGAAGTTCCAAGATTGACTGCTAGAATCTTACAATCTAAGAGATAATAAGGGCATGGTCCATCCACGGCTGGAGGCAACAGATCAATGGCTAAGATTAACAAAGCATGTGCCACACTTGTCTGGAATGAAAACCCGAGTAGACGTCTAAGCAAAGCCTTGAGTCGAGGATCCCATAATTCCTCCGAAGTTTGCATGGGGAGGATTTGCATGTAAAATGAGGGAGTAGACTTTCTCAGTACTCACCTCTCACATATATCGATATGACAAACGAGATCAAGATCCAACCCGTTTTTTAGGTTTTTCCCACATTGTATATTTTTATCGTCCTAAAATTAAAGGTCAGTCAGCTTATTAGATGGGCCACACATGCAAAAGAAATGGACGGTCTTCACATTCAAAGCATTCGCGTGGCTTTCCTAATGTGTGGACCAAACTGATCTTTTATTATTTTTCGCAGGCATGCCCATGGTTAGAAGCACTTGATGACTGTCTCGGATATTGCACACAAAAGTTAGACTAACACGTGCCACAAATCCCTTCGTCTATCCAAGAGAGTGAGTGCACTTACCATTCGTCTTTTCCCTTAAATAAGAGCCATAGGAGAGCCAATTAGGTGCGGCCCTAACTATGAGCCCCACCTTAATACATATATTGTATTTTAAAATTTGTATAACAATTCAAAATATTGGGCTTAATTTTATTTTTTATTTTGAACTTTTTAGTTGGATATAAGATTCCCAAAGTAAATTAAAATAATGGAATGTGAGATTCCCAAAGTAAATTAAAATAATGGAATAAAATTATCACAATTAACATATTCATAAAGAAAGTCAAATATCATAATATATCAAAATCTACTGAAATGTATCCAGATTTAATTTAAAACATAACCAAAATTAATTAGTGAGTAAAGGAAGTTGGAATCATAGGAATCTTAGTACTTATAGTTTATTTAAAGTCTATTATTTGTACCTTTTGAGACACAAATTTATTAATTAAGTTAATATAGTTAAGTTTATTAACCAAAATGTTTTCAATAGATAATATGGCCAATTCACATTATCTTTCTCGTGACATGGACAATCATAAGTAGAATTTTATTAATTTAAGTTTTGAAAAACTTATTTCTACATAAACAATTGTCACTAATATCTTATAGAGAAATTTTTAACTGTACGACTCATTTATGGCCCATTTACATTAGTAAGCCCACCTCTTTTTACCTTTCAAGAATAAGCCCCATATGTACGGACGGCTTGCCAAAGGTCGAAAATGCCCCTGCTTTTCCTTCCGCAAGAGGATCGGCCGTTGACGCTCCGTGAACTCCGAGTTGTACGAACGGTTCAAAAGATATCAAAGTTACATGGCCCCACAGTTATGTATTTATTATATCCACAAAGTTCATCCATATTTCGAGATCATTTCGAAGCATTATCAAAAATAAAAAAATCATATCCAAAGATCAACTGGACCACACCACAAAGAGAAGCAGGAAAATTGATTTTCACCGTTAAAATTTTTGTAGGGCCCACCATAACATTTATTTTCCATCCAATCTATTCATAAGGTCACAAAGACCTGGATGAAGAGGAAAAATAAATTTCGTAATGATCCAAAACTTCCGTGACCCCTGAAAGGGTTTCAATGGTAAACGTTCAATCCTCCACAGCCTTTTACAGTGTGGTCCACTTGATTGCTACATCTATCTTATTTTTCGTCTCAATCCTTAATACGAGTTCGCCAAATAGATGGACGGTTTGGATATGACACATACCTAATAATAGGACCCACAAAAAGCAGTGGGGATTACAACAACAAAAAATAAAATAAAATAATAATAAATAAATAAAACAAGAGCTTATTGCTACGGTGGTTTCTATAGCTACTGATTACAACCGTAGCAATAGCCATAGCCCCTTTTATATGTATCAAAGGTCTTTCGATTAATCGAAAAAGGTCCGGAACGGTCCAGCGAGTTTGCCTCAAAAATCCAGTATTTCAATTAATCGAAAAAGGTCCGGAACGGTCCAATGAGTTTGCGAATCGAAGGTGATTTGGCCATTAGCTACGGATTATAACTGTAGCCATAACTGTAGTATGTGCCAGTATAAATTTATTTATTTTTTATTTTTTTACATGGAGAACTTTATTCTACCTACAATTTTCTCTAATACATATTTATATAAATACGTATATAGATGCATATAAAAAAAAAAAATTCTCTCTTTTTTCATTTCTTTCTTTATTCATTTAACAAGAATATCTTCTAAACCAAAATTAGTTACTTGACGTACCCTATATGATTTTGGGGTAGGAGAAGCTACTTTAGCCAACCAACCTGGTTATTTTTCAAGATTCCATCAGGTCTATGGTTGAAAATCCATTTCATTCACTTCGCGGTCAATTTCAATCAGTTCACGGTCAATTTCATTAATTTCATTTACTTCGCGATCAATTCAATGCATTTCACGGTCAATCCCGGCGATTCCGTTTTGATTCACAGTCATTTATATGCATTTCATGGTCAATTCCCTTCACTTCACGGTCATTTCCATGCATTTCACGGTCATTTCCCTACACTTCACAGTCATTTCCAGGCATTTCAGGGTCAATCCCGGCGATTCCGTTTTGATTTACGGTCATTTCCATGCATTTCACGATCAATTCCCTTCACTTCACGGTCCGTTCCATGCATTTCACGGTCATTTCCCTACACTTCACGGTCATTTTCATGCATTTCACAGTCAATCCCAGCGATTCCGTTTTGATTCACGGTCATTTCCATGCATTTCACGGTCAAATCTCTTCACTTCACGATCATTTCCATGCACTTCATGGTTAGAGCTGGGCATCGGACTGAGTCGAATCGGATTGGGTCCAAGTCGACCAGGTCCGAGTTCTGCATGGCCTGACCCGAACTCGGACCGATCCTGGACCGAGTCCGGGTCATATGACTCGACCAGATCCTAACACCTGCTCCCCTGGACTGATCTGAGTCTGACTCGGTCAGGAAAACCGAGTCAGATCGGATTGGGCCAGATTCAGATCCGTTGTTTTCCTATGGCATTCTATTTTGGTGCACGATTTGCATTTGACAAAAATGACAGAGCTCAAGATTTGAAATTAAACCTCATGGGCTTCTGAAATTAGGCCCATCCAGATTTTGGTCTGGCCTTTAAAAGCCCATTGGGTACCAGCCCCGTTGACAGTCTGGTAAGCAATTAAGTGCCTGTTTGTTGAGGCAATCCACATTCTGTTCTTAATATAGTTATGTTCAGATAGACATGCATATCTTTGATGGTGGTTCATGTTTTGGTGATTTGGCCAATTGATCAGTGCCTTTTGTTTTCTGTTCTCCATTGTAGAGGGAATTTACATTCTGTACTTTGGGTATTCCATTGTTTCTCATATGTCCTGTATAACATGTTATGATCACTTAATTTGGATGGGAAGCTGTGTCATGCTTTTAAAGAAGCATAAAGTGCATGCAATGTTGTTTGAAATGCATTTCTTGTTAAAGAAACAGGAAGTTGTTTGAAAATTCACGCATGTCTCGTCTGTTGATTGATTATTGCCTTGCTTATTTGCAGTTTGGACTCATGGATACTCTATCTGTTTGTAAGGACCTTTGGGTTGAATCCTTTCCTCTAGCAAATGAAAGTTCTCTGCTATAGAGATGGAGTAAGGGAGGAATTAGAGTCACTATGGTAACTAGCATTTTCTAAGATTAAGAGTCACCTTGGTAAAACACATCTTCTAAGTTTCAGACTCACTCTGGTAAAGAGCAAAAGTTCCTGTATAGCTTTTTAGATGGTCAATAAATGCTCTTTTTTGGGGAGGAAGGCGTACAAGTTCCCTCTTATAGATCATTTAAGAATCATGAAAAGAGGGAACAATCCAAACACAGGGAGTTTTGCATCATGTGGCTGACATGAGTTTTGCATTAGCCTGATTTTTGGGCTCCAAGGAAAGCTTGGGGGAGTGCCTGCAACGGATGGGTTGGCACTTGGCTGTCATGTACGCATTATGGTGGGCCTCACAAATATCGTTTGTAGGTTAAGCTTACCGGTCGTGACCTTGATGGAGATGAGTTCAGGATGCTTACCTTCTTCCAGTGGACAAGAGAAATTTGCTTCGGCTCATTGTCTGCCTCCTTTTCTACAATGGGGAAGGCTATTGGTCGTTTCTGCAACATGTAAGGCTTTTGGTGGTAGCTTATTTATAGCCCCAAAAGGAAGAGCTGAAAGTGATTCAATCAAACTCGCAAAGCCAAAAGCTTGTGCATGAACTTTCGGTCATTCGCTTCCTTGTTTTGGAAATTACCCTGATTAGTGAAAGGAAAAGTGTTATCATTGCAATTTTACTGTACAGTAATACAAAAATGTTATCATTACAAGTTTACTGTCGATAATCCAAACACAGGACTTGACAGTAAAATGCATTTGCTGTTAGGAGATATATAAAGTAATTTATAATCATTGAACATTTCCTTTTAATTACACCAGAAACTGGTGAAAGAAACAGGTCCTTAGCCACCAAATCCACATTAAAAGATGCACCAGCTGCACAACTTACCAGCCCATAGAATTTGAACAAATCACTTTTAATTCACAAAAGCCAGCTTAGTTCACAAAACCATGACCACCCATTTCCTACTAAGGTCAGCTTCTTCCTCTCACCTTTTTTTATTTTCTTCTCTTCTACTAAATATTCCAAGGTAAGGCCAGTGCTTGTTTTGGAATATCTACTTGTTCAATTACGAGCATTCAATTGCATGGTGGGTGCACCACAAAATCCAAAGGAATCCTTTGATATGTATATTTAATCTATCCCTTAATCTGGTCCAAATCACCAACTAAGACAACTGGGACCCTTCGAAGAGATCCAGATCTACAGTATGGAAGGCAGGAATCCAGACATATGATTTAGGCAGGTGAATTTGATAACGATAGTTGGATTATCCTAATTTACGCCTGATATCTGATCAAGTAGCCGAGCTTTGATCTAACAGCATATGTAACCATCTGGTTGCATCAATGGGCCACGACACAACAATTCCAACAATTCAATGATCTTAATCATGCTCAACCTAGTGACTGCTACCTGTGAATGTGGAACATTGCACATTTTGATATGCCTTGGCACATGTACAACCCAGGAATTAAAATAAAAACTCTCCAATAATGTTGAAAAGCTAACACTTTGAAAGAGAAATAAATCAATCCACCATGAGAAATTAAGCACCGCATTTGAAAATTTCACAAATTTCTTCAAGAAAGTAAAATTTTCCTTGGTCCTGAGATAAATCTATAGCACTAGCAACAAACTGAATCCATCACTGAAACTTGGCAAATTCGAAGATTCTAAAGAAACATGACAAGATAAAACATTCAAAGCTAGTTTTCAGATATATCAACTACAATCATTGCTCTCACTTTACCTCAGCTGTAACTTAAAACATTCAAAGCTAGTTTTCAGATATATCAACTATACTGCAACTCTAATAGATATTTCATAATCTAGAATCAAATAGGTAATTGCCATAGCCATAATTCAATTTTAGTGACCAACAACACAAAATTCAAGGAGAAATTCAACAAGCAAAAACCTGAGATGCCATTGACTAGAATACAACCCATATGATGTGCTTCCACGAAAAACCAAAAAACAAAAAAAAAATAGAGAGAGAGAGAGAGAGAGAGAGAGAGAGAGAGAGAGAGTTTTCATGTATTTTTCCATGAAAGAAACAGAAGTGGAAATAACAATAATAGCAAAACAAGGCAATCATGTCTTATCAGTTATAATGATTGGCAACAAGACCCAAAACCCTGCATGCATAAACCAGATAAACTTTGCCACTTTGGTGCAACCAGCACAACCTTAATCAAGTTTTGAGAAAGATTCACAACCGAAATTCACAACCCAAAACTGAAAATTGCAGAAAATAGTACTTGGTAACTGTAAATCCAGAGAGAAATATTATCCTAACTTTGACACCAAAACCTGGTGTCTCCTTTGACACTGGTGTGGATAATAAAGGAATATTATTCGTGACTTGGACACTGGGTGTCCTTTGACACTGGAGGAACGGCGTGGATATCTGTTTAAAACATATGAACGGCGTGGATATAAGGCAGATCACATGCATCAGATTCACTCCACAGTCAGGGATTCATAAGAATAAGAAGAAATAAGAAGAGGATTTTATAGAAGAAACTATCAAAGATTCAGAATAGAATCCTCACACAAAGCCTGATTCAATCAAGGAGGAGGAGAGGAGACTGGCGTCGGGCGATGGGCATGGCAGCAGGAAGCAGAACGGTGTTTGAAGAAGAAGAGGAGACTGGATAGGAAGAAGATTGTCCATTGGGCAGTGCTCGTCCGTCGTTCGGGTGGGGTTAGGGTAAGAAAAGAGGGAAAGGGAAAGGGAGGGCGGGTTGTTCACTCCCCAAGTATAGGGTTGTGATGTTGTAGTATAAACTCGGTAAGATCGAGGTCGAATCCCACGAAGACTGGTCGTCACATTCAAATCTGTGATTCTCCTTAACTAATCCAACAATTAATGTAGCGAATTACTAACACAAATTTATGGAAAATAACTATGAGAATAAGGAAGAAAATTCAATCAGAGGAAGCACTAGGACTTTCGAATCCACCCCTAATTATCCTAACATTGTGTTGTCTGTTAATTCACCTTAATTAGATTGATCTAACTTATCTAGAGAAAGCACAATCTGTGTCCTTAATCGGGCATACAGATTGTCTAATTCCTTTAAGCAATGCCATGAAGAACATATCCCATGTCCTTAATCGGGCATATGGAATATGCAGTTCATTAAAGCACCCTGTTTCTTCCTCTACAGGAACCTGTTCATGATCAGATACAAGACACACTAGAATAAGCATCCAAACCACATCCATCCATAGACTCTTATCAAAGTTCATAGATGGAGGAAGAAGTATAGAATTTAAAAACAATCAAGCACACTAGGGAAAGAAACAAATCAATCTAATTAAAGTAAAATCAACATAGAACAATGGGTGTTCAAATTAGGGGTTTCATCTCAGCCCAAGCTATGCAGATGAGAGATTAGTTACTCAAAAATCCATTAAACAGATGGATAAATAAAAATAAAAATTCATAAAAGAAATATCAAACCAATTTCTCTCTTCTTCTTCTTCTCTTTTTCTTCTCTCCCTTGCTGTAGATCTGGAAATCCTCCAATTTCTAAATGTCTTTCCACGTCCAAAAACTCCTCTTTTATAGCTGCTGGTGGGTTGGAGTCGGTGGCAGAGTTGTAGCAGGACATGAAGTGCACATTTTCGCAGCCATGATCGGTGGGCCCCACCGAAGTGTTTTGAAACATCCACCCCCCCTTGGGATTCAGGACGAAATTTCAGTCAAGAATGGGTGGTTTTGAACGTCCATTGACGCGGCCCAGAGAAGAAATCACGAAGAGATCAGTTTTGAACGTTACAGGGCAGCCCTTTTGTGGCCTCTGTATCATGCACGTGTGTACGCATGGGAGCAAAGTTTCAACATGGGTTGTAGTATTCGCGGCCCTCTACAAGATGAACGGTTTGGATCGGTCGTACGGGCCATGTGTGGGGCCCACTGCGGTTCGCAAAAACGGACAGCGTCCGTTCGTTACGCGGACGCGAAAACGGAGATTTTCCGCTGTGACAATGGTGGGGCCCATTTCGTAATTATTTTGGGAAATCTAATCCGTCCATTGGATGGAGGACGAGATTTCTATCAGGAATACACAGTTTTTGCCTTCTTTTGATGAGGCCCACCTGAATTTCTGCACCACCGTCCGTCCGACGTTTGAACGGCTAGGTTTCAATCTTGATGATCATTCACGATTCGGACACCTAGGCATTGAAGAGGGCCTTCATTTAGACCTGATGGACGGTCCGGATTGGCGGTTTGATGGACGGTGTAGACCCACAACCGAAACCCAAATCAAACAGCGAAGACGCTGTTTGCGTCTTCTCGGTTTGAGAAGGAGAGGGTCGGTCAGCGCTCGCGCTGACCGACTCAGCCGTCTGGTGCACGGCTTGTCTATTTGTATACGGTGTACACCCACCACGGTGTGGGGTCCACTATAATGTTTAGGAGAAATCTACACCGTCCATCCTTTTCCCATTTTATTTAAATCATTGGGACTAAAATTGAGGCAGTTCCAGATATCAGGTGGGCCCCAAACTGGAGATTTAATGGGTTGATCTGTCCGTTGGCCCACTTCGTGAGATCTTCAGTAGATGAAATTTAATATGTACGGTTAATTTGCGGCCCCCCATCACATGTATGAGTTTCGAGTTGATCGGATGGCGGAGGGAACCATGTGATCTTGCATTCTGGACCTTTTTCGGGCCCCTTTGGCTTGCTTTCCTCAGATCTCAGGTGTGTAAAATCTTCATTATTGGTTTTCTGGAGTCCATCCCGAGCTCTGGTAATTTCGGAGCGTCAAATTCATGCTTTTAATATCATTTTTTTCAATCCACGCTTTTATTTCATCCTGCGGCAAAACACAATTAATTATGACATTAGGCGTTATGATTTACATAAAATCGTGCAATAACTGGGGTCTGATATGCAATATTTGACCCTCATCAGCGGTAAGAAAAATAGGGTTAGAAAAGTTAGGGTAAAAAAAACTAAAAAAGATATTTTATAGTACCCGCTCGCCGTTCGGGTCGGGTCTGTTCGGGTCGGGTTGGGTACATTTGATTCTGGTATACGGGTCGGGTCAGTCCGGACATAGGGCTATCCGAAAAGAAACGGATCTGGAAATTCCAAACCAATCAGGCCCGATCTTGGCCGTCGGTTATGTTCGGAACGGGCCGGATCGGGTCAAATCCGCCGGATCGGGTCACAAATGTGCACCTCTATTCATGGTCAATCCCGCCGATTCCGTTTTAATTCACGGTCATTTCCATGCATTTCACGATCAATTCCCTTTACTTCATGGTCATTTCCATGCATTTTACGGTCATTTCCCTACACTTCACAGTCATTTCCATTCATTTCACGGTCAATCCCGGCGATTCCGTTTTGATTCACGGTCATTTCCATGCATTTCACGGTCAATTCTCTTCACTTCACGGTCATTTCCATGCATTTCACGATCAATTCGCTTCACGTCATTCCACATTTCCTTTAGTCAATCCCGGCATTCCCTTCATCTTCACATGTCATTTCCCTTTATGGTCAATCCCGGCGATTCCGTTTTGATTCACGGTCATTTCCATGCATTTCACGGACAATTCCCTTCACTTCATGGTCATTTCCATGCATTTCACGGTCATTTCCCTACACTTCACAGTCATTTCCATGCATTTCACAGTCAATCCCGGTGATTCCGTTTTGATTTTCACGATCATTTCCATACATTTCACGGTCAATTCCCTTCACTCACGGTCATTTCCATGCATTTCACGGTCAATTCGCTTCACTTCACGGTCATTTTCATGCATTTCACGGTCAATCTCGGCGATTCCGTTTTGATTCATGGTCATTTCCATGCATTTCACGGTCAATTCCTTCACTTCACGGTCATTTCCATGCATTTCACGGCCAATTCGCTTCACTTCCCGGTCATTTTCATGCATTTCACTCTAACGTCTCAGCAAATTCCGTACAAAGACCTGAGTACCACCTCAGGCAGAAATCACTCAGGATCAAATCCTTTAGGAATTAGACAAAAGTAACTAAGTGCTAAACTAATTAGCTACAAAATCCACTTGATCCACTTTAAATACGATCTGCAAGACCCAAAACTTGTAGAATCATTGACGCTAGGTTACCCTGAAATCCAGGATTAATCTCATTACCCAGTTGCTCTCGGGAGTACATTGAAACTCCGTATCGGATCTGGACCGCACATCGAAAGACCGAATAATACGAAGTTATAGAATTAAGACCGCCTTGCTGGGCTTGACAACCATCTCGGAAATCAAATCCAGATAGTGTTTCGGGGCTATTCGCTTGAGCCCGGAGTGAAGTGTGTGAGAAAACGTGTTTTTCTTTAGAAATTAAATCTAATTTAAGTAATCTGAGACCGGTCGCTTGCGGACCAGATATAAACAATCAGACCGTCAGAATCTGACCCAAATACACCCTTGGATCAGGAGAAATTTCATACACATGGCAGTGTACTTGTAACCTTGATCGAGTTCCAGTAACCGTTGAACTGAAACTGGTTCGCCACGTGTGATCTGGGAACCCGACTGGAATGAAAACTTAACTCGACCTAGATCTATAGTCAGGGAGCTTAAGTCCGACCTTTGGCTTAATGGGGGCTCCAGAAGTGCCCCGTTGAAACGGAACAGTCTCCCTTTGGACATAACCTAAGTATACCTTGGCCCTGACCTTATTTCGGGCAATTCTGGGCCTATATAAGGACCTTAAACCCTCTCTCATTCAATCCATACGAATTTGAGAAAAACCCTAGGGAGAGAAGAGAGTAAAGAGAGAGAAAGTGTGAGAGAAGTAGGAGGAGATTCTTGTTGCTCTATCTTGCTATCCTACGTGCCTATCCATCACTACCGCATCGCTTTTCCGACGATTCTGATTCTGTTTTCGGGTAAGAAATCCTAACCCTAATCCGTTCTAGAGATCCAACTAGTGTAAGTGATGAAATAGCTAACCTATTTCATGTCATAGGTTGCCGTTCTACCGTTGTTAAAGACTTGGTGTTTAAACTGAGTCCGTTACTCGCTTCAACGGCATAAGGTGCGGACTATAGACACTTAGGTTATGGTTTTCAACGCTTTCAATGACGAATAATGATAGATTCATGATCTGGGTGTTATTTCACATGCAAAATGCGATGTTCGTTTTGCAATTCAGTTACGTATACAAATTATGGCGTATAGTGTATTTTGTATATTTGTAGAAAATACCATATAAGTATAAAATATGAAAGTGTGTTTGCCATGATTAATTACTGTGTGTATATGCTAGGTATGTGTATAATAACTACTCGGTGAAAGGATTCGCCCTAATACATGTTTTAGCAAATATGCGTTATGTATGTTGATAAGTGTATTCAAAGTGTTTGTGAAAATGCTTGTATGAGTAAAGTACTTAGATGATGGTGCTTAGGGTAGGTGTTGAGATAGTAGTCTTAACTACCTTAGAGATGTGTGTGATTTCCTCCATGCAAATTGCTTAATTTAATCGCTTACTTATGAAATGTATGTATTTGTATTTCCTACTTACATTGTGCTTTATAACATGCTTGTTAACATGTCTGAATTACTTTGTTAATTTTGCTTTGACTACTCCACATGTTTTCTGGGTAAGGATTGAATGTGATTGGGGCTATGTTATAGTCCAGGCAATCGGTAACAGGCTTGAAGTTGTGGCTGAGATTCTTTCGCCACGTAGGACGTGTTTGACAAACCCGAGTCGTACTAAAGTATCGGCAGTGGTTAGGCCACACGGAGAGCTTATGCACTTCATGTCGATCAACTTTGGGTGCGCTCGTACTAGTCGAGCCCGTCAAGTAACCCAATGTGCTGATGTATGTTCACCATGTATGGACGCTCCTGCTTGAACCTAAGGTACCAAACTCACCAGTGAAATCCCTTTAAGCTTGGTACCTCGATCCACTAAGACTCATGAGCCAGACATGGTGGTATGGGACACCGTGGTCGAGCTGTCGGCTTACGCGGGGGCGACGAGCCTCCTCGTAGTGACTAGTGAGCAACCCAGACTCGTGAACCAAATACGGTGGTATGAGATACTATATTTGAGCTGTCGGCCTACACTGATTGGTGACGAGCCCTTTGTAGTGACCTCGAGCATACTCTGATTCTACGTGGAGGCGACAACCCTTCCGTAGCATTTAGAGTATAAACTAGGCCTGTACTGATTTAGCGACGAACCCTTTGCAGTGACTTAGAACCGCATCATCGTATGAGATTTACTAGGACTGACGACCCTAGAATGGATCCTTGTTTGGTAATGATATAAGGGAGGTACCTTAGTTTCCCAACACTGCTGTATGAAAAGGACTAATAAGAACTTGGTAATCATATGCATGCACTGCATTACACCTGCGTTCAGGCGTAACAGGTCAAGCACTGAGGCAGTGTTGTTCATGCGTGAACGTGAGATGAAGTCGCTGAGGGAGCTTAAGCGAGGGCATGCATCATACATTCATATCATTCCTGCATTAACAAGAGTACTTAGGGATGTGTGATTTATTGCTTTATCATTACTGTTTGATTGAATTGATAATATGTTAACCTTTGCTCTATGATTTCACTGAGTTGATCACTTACTCTCACGTTACGGGACGGTGTTTTAAACACCATCCAGACTCTGTCTTGATTTCAGATGACGGCGTGACTCCTGAGGCGGAGCCTGACTACTACGATGACCAGGACGAGTACTCTTATATGCAGTTCTCCGATGGCTTTGCTTAGGCTATCTGGATTGACGGGGCTACAGGGATTATCATTATAGTTGTATCGTTTTGACATTTTGATTTTTGAGGCTATGACATGTACAGTGACTCAGTGTGGTATTCATACTCTAGAGACCGATTGTGATCTTTTGACTTATATACGTGTATTTATGTCTTTCAGTCTTTCGCTTGCGTTTTACAACTTGATCTGGAGTATGAATTACTGATTTGGTATAATCCCACTCATAATTAATGCACTAACACAGAGAACATTAAATCATAAGCATATATGTTGCATAAGTGATGTTTTGAAACTCGGGAGTTGAGTTGCTACTCGACCCCCGATTTTTAGGGCGTTACAAGTTGGTATCAAAGCATGATTTGGATTAAACCGGACCTGGGTTATGTTCACACAATATACGCTGACGTAAATTCAACTTAGGTGGGTGCGAGAAAATGTAGAAACAGTCATAGGAGTCCCAGTTTCGCCAATTGGCGAAGTTCATCGAAAACGATCGTCCAGATTGAGTCCGTATACCTCCGTGATCGCATGAGGTGACCTGGGATCACTTCTAGACCGTCAAACGACGGGTTTAGATCACAAATGACCCCATCCCAGCCTTTAGAAATCGTTAAATGCGAATATATATCAGATAGTATCCGAAATGGCCCGAATAGGCTCAAAACGGAGGTGGGGCCCAAATCGGACACTTCCAGGGAGACCCAGGGTGGGACCCACATGCATTTGGGGCTAGGGGGCAGGAGGACCTCGCCCAAAGGGCGAGCCCTCGCCAAACACTCCAGAGGTCGGCGAGGCCTCGCCGCCAAATGGGCCAGGCCGGGCGGGCCGCTCAGGCCGATCGACTTTGAGGGGTAGTGTGGCCCACTGATCCAGGGTTTTTTGATTAAAACCCTTCCAAACACGCCCCTCCTTCATAAAACGCCTTCCCAAGCTCTCCTTTCTCTCCCAAAACTTCCGATTTTTCACAAAAATCGCCCCTCCAACCTCTTCCTCTTTCGTTTTTGTGTATACTCTCCACTACCCTGCTGTAACTCGACTCCATTGCTACCTACCCTCTCCGTTCTCTCTCATTTGAGCTCTTGAATCCCCCATTTGAGGCTCAAATTCGTGTGCACGCACCACCTATCCTCTTTCTTCATTTTCCCTCTTTATTCCCTTCCATTGGAGCCTTTACACACCCCTTAGAGGCCCAAATCCGTGGAGGCCGAAAGACTCCAGCCCTTTTCTCCTTTTCTTCCCTTTTTCCATGACTTTATTCGAAGTTATTAGGGCTGTTTTCTCAATCTCCACCTTTCTTTCTCTCGTGGGAAAGAGAAAGGGTGCCGTGGATGAAGTCGGGCCAAGTTGCCCTACTCGTGCAAGGAGACCGAGAGGCGCCACCGCAAGCACGGACGTTGCACATGAGGTATGTACTAAGCGAGACCTCGATCCCCAGGCTCCTCTCCCGAGAGCTCTACTGGCGGACTTATCGCAAGGAGTTTATGAGGGTCGTAGGGTCCTTTTTGAAGCTCAAGTGGATGGGCGGCTCTTTGGAGAGTATCTGCTATCGGAGCGCCTGAGTGAAGCCGGTTGGGGCCTTGTATTTGAGGGAAAATATCGTGCGAATGTGGGTACTGTCCGAGCTTTCTATGCCCATATTCGAGAGCCTACGCTAAACCTTTGCAGTTCAAGATCCCATTCAGAAGAGATCGGGAGGCCACAATCGACGCTGGCCTGATAGCTCGACTCATGGGGCATACCACTTGGCCAAGTCCAACGCGAGTGAGAAGAATCTGGAGAGTGCACGAGAAAGGGGATCGCCGTATGAGTTTCCTTTGTGGTCGACTGGTTCAATAACAGC
>JAJHSJ010002791.1:0-51031 GCA_021015155.1 Magnolia officinalis
AATCTCTCGTTATATGTCGGATTTGGTCGATTTTCAGTTCATTGGAAAGGTGAGTCAGTGTTTACGAAACTACTATAGGAATCCTCGCATTCGGAGACTGTTAGGGCCTCCAAAAGTGGGGTGAGAGTAAATGGTCTGAAATATTCCCGACTCCCCTATTCTCACAAAAATCCTCATAACTCCTCATCCGAGGTCGGATTGGATGATGTTAGCTCGTTGGAAAGATAACTGGCCGAGCTTTCAAAATAGAGGAAGACTCTTCTGATTCTGAGGCCATCTGTTACCCCGAAAGCACCCCAGAAGCCTTTGATCATTATTTGTCAATCTCGGTCGTCAATCATTCGAAATCGTGTTTTCGAATAAAACGCTCGTAACTACCTCGTTATATGTCGGATTGGGTCAATTTTTAGTTCATTGGAAAGGTGAGTTCGTGCACTACGAAACTCCTATAGGATTCATCGCATTCGGAGGCCGTTTGGGCCTCCAATAGTGGGGTGAGAGTAAATGGTCCGGAATATCCAAAACATCCCTATTCCCACAAAACCCTCATAACTCCCTCATCCGATGTCGGATTTGGACGATGTTTAGCTCGTTGGAAAGTTAACTGGACGAGCTTTCAAAACGGAGAAGGACTCTTCTAATTCTGAGGCCATCTGGTACCCCAAAAGCAAACCAGAAGCCTATGATCGTAGTTTGTCAATACGGTCGTTAATCTTTCAAAATCGTGTGTTTTCAATTTTTAAGTTCATTGGAAAGGTGAGTCATTCTCTACGAAACTCCTATAGGATTCGTCGCATTCGGAGGACCGTTTGGGCCTCCAAGAGTGGGGGTGAGAGTAAATGGTCAGGAATATTCTCGACATCCCCTATTCTCACAAAAACCCTCATAACTTCCACATCCGAGGTCGGATTTAGACGATGTTTAGCTCGTTGGAAGGTAACTAGACGAGCTTTTAAGACGGAGGAGGACTCTTCTGATTCTGAGGCCATCTGGTATCCCAACAGCGCGCTACAAACCTTTCATCGTCGTTCTTCAATCTCGGTCGTTAATCGAGTCGGTGCTCTACGAAACTCCTATAGGAATCATCGCATTCAAAGACCATTTGGGCCTCCAATAGTGGGGTGAGAGTAAATGGTCCGGAATATTCCCGACATCCCCTATTCCCACAAAAACCCTCATAACTCCCTCATCCGATGACGGATTGGACGATGTTGAGCTCTTTGGAAAGTTCACTGGACGAGCTTTCAAAATAGAGGAGGACTCTTCTGATTCTGAGGCTATCTGGTACCCTGAAAGCGCGCTAGAGAAACCTTTCATCATCGTTCTTCAATCTCGATCGTTAATCTTTCTTAATCATGTGATGCGAATAAAATGCTCGTAACTCCCTCGTTATATGTAGGATTGGGTCGATTTTTAGTTCATTGGAAAGGTGAGTCAGTGCTCTACGAAAATTTTATAAGAATCATCGCATTCGCAGACCATTTGGGCCTCCAAAAGTGGGGTGAGAGTAAATGGTCCGGAATATTCCCGACATCCCCTATTCCCACAAAAACCCTCATAACTCCCTCATCCGAGGTCAGATTTGGATGATGTTAAGCTCGTTGGAAAGATAACTGGACGAGCTTCCAAAACGGAGGAAGTCTTCTCTGATTCTGAGGCCATCTGTTACCCCGAGAGAGCACCCAGAAGCCTTTGATCGTCGTTTGTCAATCTCGATTTTTAATCATTCGAAATCGTGTGTTGCGAATAAAACGCTCATAAATCCCTCGTTATATGTCGGATTGGGTCGATTTTCAGTTCATTGGAAAGGTGAGTAAGTGTTCTACGAAGCTACTATAGGAATCCTCGCATTCGGAGACTGTTTGGGCCTACAAAAGTGGGGTGAGAGTAAATGGTCCGAAATATTCCCGACATCCCTATTCTCACAAAAATCATAATAACTCCCTCATCCGAGGTCGGATTTGGATGATGTTTAGCTCGTTGGAAAGAAACTGGCCGAGCTTTCAAAATAGATGAAGGCTCTTCTGATTCTGAGGCCATCTGTTACCCCGAAAGCACCCCAGAAGCCTTTGATCATTATTTGTCAATCCGGTCGTCAATCATTCGAAATCGTGTTTTCGAATAAAACGCTCGTAACTCCCTCGTTATATGTCGGATTGGGTCAATGTTTAGTTCATTGGAAAGGTGAGTTCGTGCACTACGAAACTCCTATAGGATTCATCGCATTCGGAGGCCGTTTGGGCCTCCAATAGTGGGGTGAGAGCAAATGGTCCGGAATATTCCAAACATCCCCTATTCCCACAAAAACCCTCATAACTTCCTCATCCGATGTCGGATTTGGACGATGTTTAGCTCGTTGGAAAGTTTAACTGGACGAGCTTTCAAAACGGAGTAGGACTCTTCTAATTCTGAGGCCATCTGGTACCCCAAAAGCAAACCAGAAGCCTATGATCGTAGTTTGTCAATATCGGTCGTTAATCTTTCAAAATCGTGTGTTTCAATTTTAAGTTCATTGGAAAGGGAGTCAGTTCTCTACGAAACTCCTATAGGATTCGTCGCATTCGGAGACCGTTTGGGCCTCCAAGAGTGGGGTGAGAGTAAATGGTCAGGAATATTCTCGACATCCCCTATTCTCACAAAAACCCTCATAACTTCCACATCCGAGGTCGGATTTAGACGATGTTTAGCTCATTGGAAGGTAACTAGACAAGCTTTTAAGACGGAGGAGGACTCTTCTGATTCTGAGGCCATCTGGTATCCCAACAGCGCGCTACAAACCTTTCATCGTCGTTCTTCAATCTCGGTCGTTAATCGAGTCGGTGCTCTACGAAACTCCTATAGGAATCATCGCATTCAAAGACCATTTGGGCCTCCAATAGTGGGGTGAGAGTAAATGGTCCGGAATATTCCCGACATCCCCTATTCCCACAAAAACCCTCATAACTCCTCATCCGATGACGGATTTGGACGATGTTGAGCTCTTTGGAAAGTTAACTGGACGAGCTTTCAAATAGAGGAGGACTCTTCTGATTCTGAGGCTATCTGGTACCCTGAAAGTGCGCTAGAAAACCTTTCATCATCGTTCTTCAATCTCGATCGTTAATCTTTCTTAATCATGTGATGCGAATAAAATGCTCGTAACTCCCTCGTTATATGTAGGATTGGGTCGATTTTAGTTCATTGGAAAGGTGAGTCAGTGCTCTACGAAAATTTATAAGAATCATCGCATTCGCAGACCATTTGGGCCTCCAAAAGTGGGGTGAGAGTAAATGGTCCGGAATATTCCCGACATCCCCTATTCCCACAAAAACCCTCATAACTCCCTCATCCGAGGTCAGATTTGGATGATGTTAAGCTCGTTGGAAAGATAACTGGACGAGCTTCCAAAACGGAGGAAGTCTCTTCTGATTCTGAGGCCATCTGTTACCCCGAGAGCACCCAGAAGCCTTTGATCGTAGTTTGTCAATCTCGATTTTTAATCATTCGAAATCGTGTGTTGCGAATAAAACGCTCATAAATCCTCGTTATATGTCGGATTGGGTCGATTTTCAGTTCATTGGAAGGTGAGTCAGTGTTCTACGAAACTACTATAGGAATCCTCGCATTCAGAGACTGTTTGGGCCTCCAAAAGTGGGGTGTGAGGTAATGGTCCGAAATATTCCCGACATCCCCTATTCTCACAAAAATCCTCATAACTCCCTCATCCGAGGTCGGATTGGATGATGTTTAGCTCGTTGGAAAGATAACTGGCCGAGCTTTCAAATAGAGGAAGACTCTTCTGATTCTGAGGCCCATCTGTTACCCCGAAGCACCCCAGAAGCCTTTGATCATTATTTGTCAATCTCGGTCGTCAATCATTCGAAATCCTGTTTTCGAATAAAACGCTCGTAACTCCCTCGTTATATGTCGGATTGGGTCAATGTTAGTTCATTGGAAAGGTGAGTTCGTGCACTACGAAACTCCTATAGGATTCATCGCATTCGGAGGCCGTTTGGGCCTCCAATAGTGGGGTGAGAGTAAAAGGTCCGGAATATTCCAAACATCCCCTATTCCCACAAAAAACCCTCATAACTTCCTCATCCGATGTCGGATTTGGACGATGTTTAGCTCGTTGGAAAGTTAACGGACGAGCTTTCAAAACGGAGTAGGACTCTTCCAATTCTGAGGCCATCTGGTACCCCAAAAGCAAACCAGAAGCCTATGATCGTAGTTTGTCAATATCGGTCGTTATCTTAATCTTTAAAATCGTGTGTTTCAATTTTAAGTTCATTGGAAGGTGAGTCAGTTCTCTACGAAACTCCTATAGGATTCGTCGCATTCGGAGACCGTTTGGGCCTCCAAGAGTGGGGTGAGAGTAAATGGTCAGGAATATTCTCGACATCCCCTATTCTCACAAAAACCCTCATAACTTCCACATCCGAGGTCGGATTTAGACGATGTTTAGCTCGTTGGAAAGGTAACTAGACGAGCTTTTTAAGACGGAGGAGGACTCTTCTGATTCTGAGGCATCTGGTATCCCAACAGCGCGCTACAAACCTTTCATCGTCGTTCTTCAATCTCGGTCGTTAATCGAGTCGGTGCTCTACGAAACTCCTATAGGAATCATCGCATTCAAAGACCATTTGGGCCTCCAATAGTGGGGTGAGAGTAAATGGTCCGGAATATTCCCGACATCCCCCTATTCCCACAAAAAACCTCATAACTCCCTCATCCGATGACGGATTTGGACGATGTTGAGCTCTTTTGAAAAGTTGACTGGACGAGCTTTCAAAATAGAGGAGGACTCTTCTGATTCTGAGGCTATCTGGTACCCTGAAAGCGCGCTAGAAACCTTTCATCATCGTTCTTCAATCTCGATCGTTAATCTTTCGTAATCATGTGATGCGAATAAAATGCTCGTAACTCCCTCGTTATATGTAGGATTGGGTCGATTTTTAGTTCATTGGAAAGGTGAGTCAGTGCTCTACGAAAATTTTATAAGAATCATCGCATTCGCAGACCATTTGGGCCTCCAAAAGTGGGGTGAGAGTAAATGGTCCGGAATATTCCCGACATCCCCTATTCCCACAAAAACCCTCATAACTCCCTCATCTGAGGTCAGATTTGGATGATGTTAAGCTCGTTGGAAAGATAACTGGACGAGCTTCCAAAACGGAGGAAGTCTCTTCTGATTCTGAGGCCATCTGTTACCCCGAGAGCACCCAGAAGCCTTTGATCGTCGTTTGTCAATCTCGATTTTTAATCATTCGAAATCTGTGCGTGTTGCGAATAAAACGCTCATAAATCCCTCGTTATATAGTCGGATTGGGTCGATTTTTCAGTTCATGGAAAGGTGAGTCAGTGTTCTACGAAGCTACTATAGGAATCCTCGCATTCGGAGACTGTTTGGGCCTACAAAAGTAGGGTGAGAGTAAATGGTCCGAAATATTCCGACATCCCCTATTCTCACAAAAATCCTCATAACTCCCTCATCCGAGGTCGGATTTGGATGATGTTTAGCTCGTTGGAAAGATAACTGGCCGAGTTTCAAAATAGATGAAGACTCTTCTGATTCTGAGGCCATCTGTTACCCCAAAGAAAGCACCCCAGAAGCCTTTGATCATTATTTGTCAATCTCGGTCGTCAATCATTCGAAATCGTGTTTTCGAATAAAACGCTCGTAACTCCCTCGTTATATGTCGGATTGGGTCAATGTTTAGTTCATTGGAAAGGTGAGTTCGTGCACTACGAAACTCCTATAGGATTCATCGCATTCGGAGGATTTGGGCCTCCAATAGTGGGGTGAGAGCAAATGGTCCGGAATATTCCAAACATCCCCTATTCCCACAAAAACCCTCATAACTTCCTCATCCGATGTCGGATTTGGACGATGTTTAGCTCGTTGGAAAAGTTAACTGGACGAGCTTTCAAAACGGAGTAGGACTCTTCTAATTCTGAGGCCATCTGGTACCCCAAAAGCAAACCAGAAGCCTAGAATCGTAGTTTGTCAATATCGGTCGTTATCTTTCAAAAATCGTGTGTTTCAATTTTAAGTTCATTGGAAAGGTGAGTCAGTTCTCTACGAAACTCCTATAGGATTCGTCGCATTCGGAGACCGTTTGGGCCTCCAAGAGTGGGGTGAGAGTAAATGGTCAGGAATATTCTCGACATCCCCTATTCTCACAAAAACCCTCATAACTTCCACATCGAGGTCGGATTTAGACGATGTTTAGCTCATTGGAAAGGTAACTAGACAAGCTTTTAAGACGGAGGAGGACTCTTCTGATTCTGAGGCCATCTAGTATCCCAACAGCGCGCTACAAACCTTCATCGTCGTTCTTCAATCTCGGTCGTTAATCGAGTCGGTGGTCTACGAAACTCCTATAGGAATCATCGCATTCAAAGACCATTTGGGCCTCCAATAGTGGGGTGAGAGTAAATGGTCCGGAATATTCCCGACATCCCCTATTCCCACAAAAACCCTCATAACTCCCTCATCCGATGACGGATTTGGACGATGTTGAGCTCTTTGGAAAGTTAACTGGACGAGCTTTCAAAATAGAGGAGGACTCTTCTGATTCTGAGGCTATCTGGTACCCTGAAAGCGCGCTAGAAACCTTTCATCATCGTTCTTCAATCTCGATCGTTAATCTTTCTTAATCATGTGATGCGAATAAAATGCTCGTAACTCCCTCGTTATATGTAGGATTGGGTCGATTTTTAGTTCATTGGAAAGGTGAGTCAGTGCTCTACGAAAATTTTATAAGAATCATCGCATTCGCAGACCATTTGGGCCTCTCCAAAGTGGGGTGAGAGTAAATGGTCCGGAATATTCCCGACATCCCTATTCCCACAAAACCCTCATAACTCCCTCATCCGAGGTCAGATTTGGATGATGTTAAGCTCGTTGGAAAGATAACTGGACGAGCTTCCAAAACGGAGGAAGTCTCTTCTGATTCTGAGGCCATCTGTTACCCCGAGAGCACCCAGAAGCCTTTGATCGTAGTTTGTCAATCTCGATTTTTAATCATTCGAAATCGTGTGTTGCGAATAAAACGCTCATAAATCCCTCGTTATATGTCGGATTGGGTCGATTTTCAGTTCATTGGAAAGGTGAGTCAGTGTTCTACGAAACTACTATAGGAATCCTCGCATTCGGAGACTGTTTGGGCCTCCAAAAGTGGGGTGAGAGTAAATGGTCCGAAATATTCCCGACATCCCCTATTCTCACAAAAATCCTCATAACTCCCTCATCCGAGGTCGGATTTGGATGATGTTTAGCTCGTTGGAAAGATAACTGGCCGAGCTTTCAAAATAGAGGAAGACTCTTCTGATTCTGAGGCCATCTGTTACCCCGAAAGCACCCCAGAAGCCTTTGATCATTATTTGTCAATCTCGGTCGTCAATCATTCGAAATCGTGTTTTCGAATAAAACGCTCGTAACTCCCTCGTTATATGTCGGATTGGGTCAATGTTTAGTTCATTGGAAAGGTGAGTTCGTGCACTACGAAACTCCTATAGGATTCATCGCATTCGGAGGCCGTTTGGGCCTCCAATAGTGGGGTGAGAGTAAATGGTCCGGAATATTCCAAACATCCCCTATTCCCACAAAAACCCTCATAACTTCCTCATCCGATGTCGGATTTGGACGATGTTTAGCTCGTTGGAAAGTTAACTGGACGAGCTTTCAAAACGGAGTAGGACTCTTCCAATTCTGAGGCCATCTGGTACCCCAAAAGCAAACCAGAAGCCTATGATCGTAGTTTGTCAATATCGGTCGTTAATCTTTCAAAATCGTGTGTTTCAATTTTAAGTTCATTGGAAAGGTGAGTCAGTTCTCTACGAAACTCCTATAGGATTCGTCGCATTCGGAGACCGTTTGGGCCTCCAAGAGTGGGGTGAGAGTAAATGGTCAGGAATATTCTCGACATCCCCTATTCTCACAAAAACCCTCATAACTTCCACATCCGAGGTCGGATTTAGACGATGTTTAGCTCGTTGGAAAGGTAACTGGACGAGCTTTTAAGACGGAGGAGGACTCTTCTGATTCTGAGGCCATCTGGTATCCCAACAGTGCGCTACAAACCTTTCATCGTCGTTCTTCAATCTCGGTCGTTAATCGAGTCGGTGCTCTACGAAACTCCTATAGGAATCATCGCATTCAAAGACCATTTGGGCCTCCAATAGTGGGGTGAGAGTAAATGGTCCGGAATATTCCCGACATCCCCTATTCCCACAAAAACCCTCATAACTCCCTCATCCGATGACGGATTTGGACGATGTTGAGCTCTTTGGAAAGTTGACTGGACGAGCTTTCAAAATAGAGGAGGACTCTTCTGATTCTGAGGCTATCTGGTACCCTGAAAGCGCGCTAGAAACCTTTCATCATCGTTCTCAATCTCGATCGTTAATCTTTCGTAATCATGTGATGCGAATAAAATGCTCGTACTCCCTCGTTATATGTAGGATTGGGTCGATTTTTAGTTCATTGGAAAGGTGAGTCAGTGCTCTACGAAAATTTTATAAGAATCATCGCATTCGCAGACCATTTGGGCCTCCAAAAGTGGGGTGAGAGTAAATGGTCCGGAATATTCCCGACATCCCCTATTCCCACAAAAACCCTCATAACTCCCTCATCCGAGGTCAGATTTGGATGATGTTAAGCTCGTTGGAAAGATAACTGGACGAGCTTCCAAAACGGAGGAAGTCTCTTCTGATTCTGAGGCCATCTGTTACACCGAGAGCACCCAGAAGCCTTTGATCGTCGTTTGTCAATCTCGATTTTTAATCATTCGAAATCGTGTGTTGCGAATAAACGCTCATAAATCCCTCGTTATATGTCGGATTGGGTCGATTTTCAGTTCATTGGAAAGGTGAGTCAGTGTTCTACGAAACTACTATAGGAATCCTCGCATTCGGAGACTGTTTGGGCCTCCAAAAGTGGGGTGAGAGTAAATGGTCCGAAATATTCCCGACATCCCCTATTCTCACAAAAATCCTCATAACTCCCTCATCCGAGGTCGGATTTGGATGATGTTTAGCTCGTTGGAAAGATAACTGGCCGAGCTTTCAAAATAGAGGAAGACTCTTCTGATTCTGAGGCCATCTGTTACCCCGAAAGCACCCCAGAAGCCTTTGATCATTATTTGTCAATCTCGGTCGTCAATCATTCGAAATCCTGTTTTCGAATAAAACGCTCGTAACTCCCTCGTTATATGTCGGATTGGGTCAATGTTTAGTTCATTGGAAAGGTGAGTTCGTGCACTACGAAACTCCTATAGGATTCATCGCATTCGGAGGCCGTTTGGGCCTCCAATAGTGGGGTGAGAGTAAATGGTCCGGAATATTCCAAACATCCCCTATTCCCACAAAACCCTCATAACTTCCTCATCCGATGTCGGATTTGGACGATGTTTAGCTCGTTGGAAAGTTAACTGGACGAGCTTTCAAAACGGAGTAGGACTCTTCCAATTCTGAGGCCATCTGGTACCCCAAAAGCAAACCAGAAGCCTATGATCGTAGTTTGTCAATATCGGTCGTTAATCTTTCAAAATCGTGTGTTTCAATTTTAAGTTCATTGGAAAGGTGAGTCAGTTCTCTACGAAACTCCTATAGGATTCGTCGCATTCGGAGACCGTTTGGGCCTCCAAGAGTGGGGTGAGAGTAAATGGTCAGGAATATTCTCGACATCCCCTATTCTCACAAAAACCTCATAACTTCCACATCCGAGGTCGGATTTAGACGATGTTTAGCTCGTTGGAAAGGTAACTAGACGAGCTTTTAAGACGGAGGAGGACTCTTCTGATTCTGAGGCCATCTGGTATCCCAACAGCGCGCTACAAACCTTTCATCGTCGTTCTTCAATCTCGGTCGTTAATCGAGTCGGTGCTCTACGAAACTCCTATAGGAATCATCGCATTCAAAGACCATTTGGGCCTCCAATAGTGGGGTGAGAGTAAATGGTCCGGAATATTCCCGACATCCCCTATTCCCACAAAAACCCTCATAACTCCCTCATCCGATGACGGATTTGGACGATGTTGAGCTCTTTGGAAAGTTAACTGGACGAGCTTTCAAAATAGAGGAGACTCTTCTGATTCTGAGGCTATCTGGTACCCTGAAAGCGCGCTAGAAACCTTTCATCATCGTTCTTCAATCTCGATCGTTAATCTTTCTTAATCATGTGATGCGAATAAAATGCTCGTAACTCCCTCGTTATATGTAGGATTGGGTCGATTTTTAGTTCATTGGAAAGGTGAGTCAGTGCTCTACGAAAATTTATAAGAATCATCGCATTCGCAGACCATTTGGGCCTCCAAAAGTGGGGTGAGAGTAAATGGTCCGGAATATTCCCGACATCCCCTATTCCCACAAAAAAACCCTCATAACTCCCTCATCCGAGGTCAGATTTGGATGATGTTAAGCTCGTTGGAAAGATAACTGGACGAGCTTCCAAAACGGAGGAAGTCTCTTCTGATTCTGAGGCCATCTGTTACCCCGAGAGCACCTAGAAGCCTTTGATCGTCGTTTGTCAATCTCGATTTTTAATCATTCGAAATCGTGTGTTGCGAATAAAACGCTCATAAATCCCTCGTTATATGTCGGATTGGGTCGATTTTCAGTTCATTGGAAAGGTGAGTCAGTGTTCTACGAAACTACTATAGGAATCCTCGCATTCGGAGACTGTTTGGGCCTCCAAAAGTGGGGTGAGAGTAAATGGTCCGAAATATTCCTGACATCCCCTATTCTCACAAAAAATCCTCATAACTCCCCATCGAGGTCGGATTTGGATGATGTTTAGCTCGTTGGAAAGATAACTGGCCGAGCTTTCAAAATAGAGGAAGACTCTTCTGATTCTGAGGCCATCTGTTACCCCGAAAGCACCCCAGAAGCCTTTGATCATTATTTGTCAATCTCGGTCGTCAACCATTCGAAATCCTGTTTTCGAATAAAACGCTCATAACTCCCTCGTTATATGTAGGATTGGGTCGATTTTTAGTTCATTGGAAAGGTGAGTCAGTGCTCTACGAAAATTTTATAAGAATCATCGCATTCGGAGACCATTTGGGCTTCCAAAAGTGGGGTGAGAGTAAATGGTACGGAATATTCCCGACATCCCCTATTCCCACAAAAACCCTCATAACTCCCTCATCCGAGGTCAGATTTGGATGATGTTAAGCTCGTTGGAAAGATAACTGGACGAGCTTCCAAAACGAAGGAAGTCTCTTCTGATTCTGAGGCCATCTGTTACCCCGAGAGCACCCAGAAGCCTTTGATCGTCGTTTGTCAATCTCAATTTTTAATCATTCGAAATCGTGTGTTGCGAATAAAACGCTCATAAATCCCTCGTTATATGTCGGATTGGGTCAATTTTCAGTTCATTGGAAAGGTGAGTCAGTGTTCTACGAAACTACTATAGGAATCCTCGCATTCGGAGACTGTTTAGGCCTCCAAAAGTGGGGTGAGAGTAAATGGTCCGAAATATTCCCGACATCCCTTATTCTCACAAAAATTTTCATAACTCCCTCATCCGAGGTCGGATTTGGATGATGTTTAGCTGGTTGGAAAGATAACTGGCCGAGCTTTCAAAATAGAGGAAGACTCTTCTGATTCTGATGCCATCTGTTACCCCGAAAGCACCCCAGAAGCCTTTGATCATTATTTGTCAATCTCGGTCGTCAATCATTCGAAATCGTGTTTTCGAATAAAACGCTCGTAACTCCGTCGTTATATGTCGGATTAGGTCAATTTCTAGTTCATTGGAAAGGTGAGTTCGTGCTCTACGAAACTCCTATAGGATTCATCGCATTCGGAGGCCGTTTGGGCCTCCAATAGTGGGGTGAGAGTAAATGGTCCGAAATATTCCAAACATCCCCTATTCCCACAAAAACCCTCATAACTTCCTCATCCGATGTCGGATTTGGACGATGTTTAGCTCGTTGGAAAGTTAACTGGATGAGCTTTCAAAACGGAGAAGGACTCTTCTAATTCTGAGGCCATCAGGTACCCCAAAAGCAAACCAGAAGCCTATGATCATAGTTTGTCAATATCGGTCGTTAATCTTTCAAAATCGTGTGTTTCAATTTTAAGTTCATTGGAAAGGTGAGTCAGTTCTCTACGAAACTCCTATAGGATTCGTCGCATTCGGAGACCGTTTGGGCCTCCAAGAGTGGGGTGAGAGTAAATGGTCAGGAATATTCTCGACATCCCCTATTCTCACAAAAACCCTCATAACTTCCACATCCGAGGTCGGATTTAGACGATGTTTAGCTCGTTGGAAAGGTAACTAGACGAGCTTTTAAGACGGAGGAGGACTCTTCTGATTCTGAGGCCATCTGGTATCCCAACAGCGCGCTACAAACCTTTCATCGTCGTTCTTCAATCTCGGTCGTTAATCGAGTCGGTGGTCTACGAAACTCCTATAGGAATCATTGCATTCAAAGACCATTTGGGCCTCCAATAGTGGGGTGAGAGTAAATGGTCCGGAATATTCCCGACATCCCCTATTCCCACAAAAACCCTCATAACTCCCTCATCCGATGACGGATTTGGACGATGTTGAGCTCTTTGGAAAGTTAACTGGACGAGCTTTCAAAATAGAGGAGGACTCTTCTAATTTTGAGGCTATCTGGTACCCTGAAAGCGCGCTAGAAACCTTTCATCATCGTTCTTCAATCTTGATCGTTAATCTTTCTTAATCATGTGATGCGAATAAAATGCTCGTAACTCCCTCGTTATATGTAGGATTGGGTCGATTTTTAGTTCATTGGAAAGGTGAGTCAGTGCTCTACGAAAATTTTATAAGAATCATCGTATTCGGAGACCATTTGGGCCTCCAAAAGTGGGGTGAGAGTAAATGGTCCGGAATATTCCCGACATCCCCTATTCCCACAAAAACCCTCATAACTCCCTCATCCGAGGTCAGATTTGGATGATGTTAATCTCGTTGGAAAGATAACTGGACGAGCTTCCAAAACGGAGGAAGTCTCTTCGGATTCTGAGGCCATCTGTTACCCCGAGAGCACCCAGAAGCCTTTGATCGTCGTTTGTCAATCTCAATTTTTAATCATTCGAAATCGTGTGTTGCGAATAAAACGCTCATAAATCCCTCGTTATATGTCGGATTGGGTCGATTTTCAGTTCATTGGAAAGGTGAGTCAGTGTTCTACGAAACTACTATAGGAATCCTCGCATTCGGAGACTGTTTGGGCCTCCAAAGTGGGGTGAGAGGGGTGAGAGTAATTGGTCCGAAATATTCCCGACATCCCCAATTCTCATAAAAATCCTCATAACTCCCTCATCCGAGGTCGGATTTGGATGATGTTTAGCTCGTTGGAAAGATAACTGGCCGAGCTTTCAAAATAGAGCAAGACTCTTCTGATTCTGAGGCCATCTGTTACCCCGAAAGCACCCCAGAAGCCTTTGATCATTATTTGTCAATCTCGGTCGTCAATCATTCGAAATCGTGTTTTCGAATAAAACGCTCGTAACTCCCTCGTATATGTCGGATTGGGTCAATTTTTAGTTCATTGGAAAGGTGAGTTCGTGCTCTACGAAACTCCTATAGGATTCATCGCATTCGGAGGCCGTTTGGGCCTCCAATAGTGGGGTGAGAGTAAATGGTCCGGAATATTCCCGACATCCCCTATTCCCACAAAAACCCTCATAACTCCCTCATCCGATGACGGATTTGGACGATGTTGAGCTCTTTGGAAAGTTAACTGGACGAGCTTTCAAAATAGAGGAGGACTCTTCTGATTCTGAGGCTATCTGGTACCCTGAAAGCGCGCTAGAAACCTTTCATCATCGTTCTTCAATCTCGATCGTTAATCTTTCGTAATCATGTGATGCGAATAAAATGTTCGTAACTCCCTCGTTATATGTAGGATTGGGTCTATTTTTAGTTCATTGGAAAGGTGAGTCAGTGTTCTACGAAACTACTATAGGAATCCTCGCATTCGGAGACTGTTTAGGCCTCCAAAAGTGGGGTGAGAGTAAATGGTCCGAAATATTCCCGACATCCCCTATTCTCACAAAAATCCTCATAACTCCCTCATCCGAGGTCGGATTTGGATGATGTTTAGCTGGTTGGAAAGATAACTGGCCGAGCTTTCAAATAGAGGAAGACTCTTCTGATTCTGATGCCATCTGTTACCCCGAAAGCACCCCCAGAAGCATTTGATCATTATTGTCAATCTCGGTCGTCAATCATTCGAAATCGTGTTTTCGAATAAAACGCTCGTAACTCCGTCGTTATATGTCGGATTGGGTCAATTTCTAGTTCATTGGAAAGGTTAGTTCGTGCTCTACGAAACTCCTATAGGATTCATCGCATTCGGAGGCCGTTTGGGCCTCCAATAGTGGGGTGAGAGTAAATGGTCCGAAATATTCCAAACATCCCCTATTCCCACAAAAACCCTCATAACTTCCTCATCCGATGTCGAATTTGGACGATGTTTAGCTCGTTGGAAAGTTAACTGGACGAGCTTTCAAAACGGAGAAGGACTCTTCTAATTCTGAGGCCATCAGGTACCCCAAAAAGCAAACCAGAAGCCTATGATCGTAGTTTGTCAATATCGGTCGTTAATCTTTCAAAATCGTGTGTGTTTCAATTTTAAGTTCATTGGAAAGGTGAGTCAGTCTCTACGAAACTCCTATAGGATTCGTCGCATTCGGAGACCGTTTGGGCCTCCAAGAGTGGGGTGAGAGTAAATGGTCAGGAATATTCTCGACATCCCCTATTCTCACAAAAACCCTCATAACTTCCACATCCGAGGTCGGATTTAGACGATGTTTAGCTCGTTGGAAAGGTAACTAGACGAGCTTTTAAGACGGAGGAGGACTCTTCTGATTCTGAGGCCATCTGGTATCCCAACAGCGCGCTACAAACCTTTCATCGTCGTTCTTCAATCTCGGTCGTTAATCGAGTCGGTGCTCTACGAAACTCCTATAGGAATCATTGCATTCAAAGACCATTTGGGCCTCCAATAGTGGGGTGAGAGTAAATGGTCCGGAATATTCCCCACATCCCCTATTCCCACAAAAACCCTCATAACTCCCTCATCCGATGACGGATTTGGACGATGTTGAGCTCTTTGGAAAGTTAATTGGACGAGCTTTCAAAATAGAGGAGGACTCTTCTGATTCTGAGGCTATCTGGTACCCTGAAAGCGCGCTAGAAACCTTTCATCATCGTTCTTCAATCTCGATCGTTAATCTTTCTTAATCATGTGATGCGAATAAAATGCTCGTAACTCCCTCGTTATATGTAGGATTGGGTCGATTTTTAGTTCATTGGAAAGGTGAGTCTGTGCTCTATGAAAATTTTATAAGAATCATCGCATTCGGAGACCATTTGGGCCTCCAAAAGTGGGGTGAGAGTAAATGGTCCGGAATATTCCCGACATCCCCTATTCCTACAAAAACCCTCATAACTCCCTCATCCGAGGTCAGATTTGGATGATGTTAAGCTCGTTGGAAAGATAACTGGACGAGCTTCCAAAACGGAGGAAGTCTCTTCTGATTCTGAGGCCATCTGTTACCCCGAGAGCACCCAGAAGCCTTTGATCGTCGTTTGTCAATCTCAATTTTTAATCATTCGAAATCGTGTGTTGCGAATAAAACGCTCATAAATCCCTCGTTATATGTCGGATTGGGTCGATTTTCAGTTCATTGGAAAGGTGAGTCAGTGTTCTACGAAACTACTATAGGAATCCTCGCATTCGGAGACTGTTTGGGCCTCCAAAAGTGGGGTGAGAGTAAATGGTCCGAAATATTCCCGACATCCCCAATTCTCACAAAAATCCTCATAACTCCCTCATCCGAGGTCGGATTTGGATGATGTTTAGCTCGTTGGAAAGATAACTGGCCGAGCTTTCAAAATAGAGCAAGACTCTTCTGATTCTGAGGCCATCTGTTACCCCGAAAGCACCCCAGAAGCCTTTGATCATTATTTGTCAATCTCGGTCGTCAATCATTCGAAATCGTGTTTTCGAATAAAACGCTCGTAACTCCCTCGTTATATGTCGGATTAGGTCAATTTTTAGTTCATTGGAAAGGTGAGTTCGTGCTCTACGAAACTCCTATAGGATTCATCGCATTCGGAGGCCGTTTGGGCCTCCAATAGTGGGGTGAGAGTAATTGGTCCGGAATATTCCAAACATCCCCTATTCCCACAAAAACCCTCATACCTCCTTCATCCGATGTCGGATTTGGACGATGTTTAGCTCGTTGGAAAGTTAACTGGACGAGCTTTCAAAATGGAGAAGGACTCTTCTAATTCTGAGGCCATCTGGTACCCCAAAATCAAACTAGAAGCCTATGATCGTAGTTTGTCAATATCGATCGTTAATCTTTCAAAATCGTGTGTTTCAATTTTAAGTTCATTGGAAAGGTGAGTCAGTTCTCTACGAAACTCCTATAGGATTCGTCGCATTCGGAGACCGTTTGGGCCTCCAAGAGTGGGGTGAGAGTAAATGGTCAGGAATATTCTCGACATCCCCTATTCTCACAAAAACCCTCATAACTTCCACATCCGAGGTCGGATTTAGACGATGTTTAGCTCGTTGGAAAGGTAACTAGACGAGCTTTTAAGACGGAGGAGGACTCTTCTGATTCTGAGGCCATCTGGTATCCCAACAGCGCGCTACAAACCTTTCATCGTCGTTCTTCAATCTCGGTCGTTAATCGAGTCGGTGCTCTACGAAACTCCTATAGGAATCATCGCATTCAAAGACCATTTGGGCCTCCAATAGTGGGGTGAGAGTAAATGGTCCGGAATATTCCCGACATCCCCTATTCCCACAAAAACCCTCATAACTCCCTCATCCGATGACGGATTTGGACGATGTTGAGCTCTTTGGAAAGTTAACTGGACGAGCTTTCAAAATAGAGGAGGACTCTTCTGATTCTGAGGCTATCTGGTACCCTGAAAGCGCGCTAGAAACCTTTCATCATCGTTCTTCAATCTCGATCGTTAATCTTTCTTAATCATGTGATGCGAATAAAATGCTCGTAACTCCCTCGTTATATGTAGGATTGGGTCGATTTTTAGTTCATTGGAAAGGTGAGTCTGTGCTCTACGAAAATTTTATAAGAATCATCGCATTCGGAGACCATTTGGGCCTCCAAAAGTGGGGTGAGAGTAAATGGTCCGAAATATTCCCGACATCCCCTATTCCCACAAAAACCCTCATAACTCCCTCATCCGAGGTCAGATTTGGATGATGTTAAGCTCGTTGGAAAGATAACTGGACGAGCTTCCAAAACGGAGGAAGTCTCTTCTGATTCTGAGGCCATCTGTTACCCCGAGAGCACCCAGAAGCCTTTGATCGTCGTTTGTCAATCTCAATTTTTAATCATTCGAAATCGTGTGTTGCGAATAAAACGCTCATAAATCCCTCGTTATATGTCGGATTGGGTCGATTTTCAGTTCATTGGAAAGGTGAGTCAGTGTTCTACGAAACTACTATAGGAATCCTCGCATTCGGAGACTGTTAGGGCCTCCAAAAGTGGGGTGAGAGTAAATGGTCTGAAATATTCCCGACATCCCCTATTCTCACAAAAATCCTCATAACTCCCTCATCCGAGGTCGGATTTGGATGATGTTTAGCTCGTTGGAAAGATAACTGGCCGAGCTTTCAAAATAGAGCAAGACTCTTCTGATTCTGAGGCCATCTGTTACCCCAAAAGCACCCCAGAAGCCTTTGATCATTATTTGTCAATCTCAGTCGTCAATCATTCGAAATCGTGTTTTCGAATAAAACGCTCGTAACTCCCTCGTTATATGTCGGATTGGGTCAATTTTTAGTTCATGGAAAGGTGAGTTCGTGCTCTACGAAACTCCTATAGGATTCATCGCATTCGGAGGCCGTTTGGGCCTCCTTGTATGTGGGGTGAGAGAGTAAATGGTCCGGAATATTCCAAACATCCCCTATTCCCACAAAAACCCTCATAACTCCCTCATCCGATGTCGGATTTGGACGATGTTTAGCTCGTTGAAAGTTAACTGGACGAGCTTTCAAAACGGAGAGGGACTCTTCTAATTCTGAGGCCATCTGGTACCCCAAAAGCAAACCAGAAGCCTATGATCGTAGTTTGTCAATATCGGTCGTTAATCTTTCAAAATCGTGTGTTTCATTTTAAGTTCATTGGAAAGGTGAGTCAGTTCTCTACGAAACTCCTATAGGATTCGTCGCATTCGGAGACCGTTTGGGCCTCCAAGAGTGGGGTGAGAGTAAATGGTCAGGAATATTCTCGACATCCCCTATTCTCACAAAAAACCCTCATAACTTCCACATCCGAGGTCGGATTTAGACGATGTTTAGCTCGTTGGAAAGGTAACTAGACGAGCTTTTAAGACGGAGGAGGACCTCTTCTGATTCTGAGGCCATCTGGTATCCCACACAGCGCGCGCTACACACCTTCATCATCGTCGTTCTTCAATCTCGGTCGTTAATCGAGTCGGTGCTCTACGAAACTCCTATAGGAATCATCGCATTCAAAGACCATTTGGGCCTCCAATAGTGGGGTGAGAGTAAATGGTCCGGAATATTCCCGACATCCCCTATTCCCACAAAAACCCTCATAACTCCCTCATCCGATGTTGGATTTGGACGATGCTTAGGTCGTTGGAAAGTTAACTGGACAAGCATTCAAAATGGAGGAGGACTCTTCTGATTCTGAGGCCATCTGGTACCCCGAAAGCGCACAAGAAGCCTTTGATCGTAGTTTGTCAATCTCGGTCGTTAATCTTTCGAAATCGTGTGTTTCGAATAAGATGCTCGTAACTCCCCCGTTATATGTCGGATTGGGACGATTTTAAGTTCATTGGAAAGGTGAGTCAGTTCTCTACGAAACTCCTATAGGATTCGTCGCATTTAGAGACCGTTTGGGCCTCCAAGAGTGAGAGAGTAAAGGGTCAGGAATATGGTCAGGAAATATTCTGAAATCCCTATTCCCAAAAAACCCTCATAACTTCCTCATCAGGAGGGCGGATTGGACGATGTTTTAACTCATTGGAAAGGTAACTAGACGAGCTTTCAAAACGGAGGACTCTTCTGATTCTGAGGACATCTTACTTCAAAAGCGTGCTAGAATCCTTTCATCGTTGTTCTTTAATCTCGGTCGTTATCGAGTCAGGTGCTCTACGAAACTCCTATAGGAGGATCATTCATCGCATTCGGAGACCGGTTGGGCCTCCAATAGTGGGTGAGAGTAATGGTCTAGAATATTCCCGACATCCCCTATTCCTACAAAAACCCTCATAACTCCCTCATCCGATTCTGAGGCCATCTGGTACCCCGAAAGCGGGCCGGAAACTTTTCAACTCGTTCTTCAATCTCGGTCGTTAATCTTTCTTAATCGTGTGAAGTGAATAAAATGCTCGTAACTCCCTCGTTATATGTCGAATTGGGTCAATTTTAAGTTCATTGGAAAGGTGAGTCAGTTCTCTACGAAACTCATGTAGGATTCACTGCATTCGGAGACCGTTTGGGCCTCCAAGAGTGGGGTGAGAGTACATGGTCAAGAATATTCCCGACATCCCCTATTCCCACAAAAACCCTCATAACTTCCTCATCCGAGGTCGGATTTGGACGATGTTTAGCTCGTTGGAAAGGTAACTGGAGGAGCTTTTAAAACAGAGGAAGACTCTACTGATTCTGAGGCAATCTGGTACCCCAAAAGTGCGCTAGAAGCCTTTCATCATCGTTCTTTAATCTCGGTCGTTAATCTTTCTTAATCGTGTGATGCGAATAAAACGCTCGTAACTCCCTCGTTATATGTCAGACTGGGTCAATTTTCATTTCATTGGAAAGGTGAGTCAATGCTCTACGAAACTCGTATAGGAATCATCGCATTCGGAGACCGTTTGGGCCTCCAAGAGTGGGGTGAGAGTAAATGGTCAGGAATATTCCTGTCATCCCCTATTCCCACAAAAACCCTCATAACTCCCTCATCTAAGGTCGGATTTGGACGATGTTTAGCTCGTTGGAAAGGTAACTGGACGAGCTTTCAAAAGAGAGGAAGACTCTTCTGATTCTGAGGCAATCTGGTACCTTGAAAGTGCGGTAGAGGCCTTTCATCATCGTTCTTTAATCTCGGTCGTTAATCTTTCTTAATCGTGTGATGCGAATAAAATGTCGTAACTCCTTCGTTATATGTCAGATTAGGTCGATTTTCAATTCATTGGAAAGGTGAGTCAGTGCTCTACGAAACTCCTACGGGAATCATCGCATTTAGAGACCGTTTGGTCATCCAAAAGTGGGGTGAGTGTAAATGGTCTAGAATATTCCTGACATCCCCTTTTCCCACAAAAACCCTCATAACTCCCTCATCCGAGGTCGGATTTGGATGATGTTTAGCTCGTTAGAAAGATAACTGGACGAGATTTCAAAACGAAGAGGACTCTTCTGATTCTGAGGCCATCTGGTACCCCGACAGCACCCCAGAAGCATTTGATCGTCGTTTGTCAATCTCGATCGTTAATCATTCGAAATCGTCTGTTGCGAATAAAACCCTCGTAGCACCCTCGTTATATGTCACATTGGGTCAATTTTTAGTTCATTGGAAAGGTGAGTCAATGCTCTACGAAAATCCTATAGGAATCATCGGATTCAGAGACGGTTTGGGCCTCCAAAAGTGGGGTGAGATCAAATGGTCTGGAGTATTCCCAACATCCCCTATTCCCACAAAAACCCTCATAACTCCCTCATCCGATGTCGGATTTGGACGATGCTTAGCTCGTTAGAAAGTTAACTGGACGAGCTTTCAAAATGGAGAGGACTCTTCTGATTCTGAGGCACCTGGTACCCCGAAAGCGCGCTAAAAACCTTTCATCGTCGTTCTTCAATCTCGATTGTTAATCTTTCTTAATCGTGTGATGCGAATAAAATGCTCGTAACTACCTCGTTATATGTCGGATTGGGTCAATTTTTTGTTCATTGGAAAGGTGAGTCAGTGCTCTACGAAACTCCTATAGGAATCATCGCATTCGGAGACCATTTGGGCCTCCAAAGGTGGGGTGAGAGTTAATGGTCCGGAATATTCTTGACATCCCCTATTCCCACAAAAACCCTCATAACTCCCGCATCCGAGGTCAGATTTGGATGATGTTTAGCTCGTTAGAAAGATAACTGGACGAGCTTTCAAGACTCTTCTGATTCTGAGGCCATCTGCTATCCCGAAAGCACCCAAGAAGCCTTTGATCGTCGTTTGTCTATCACGGTCGTTAATCATTCGAAATCATGTGTTGCGAATAAAATGCTTGTAACTCCCTCGTTATAGGTCTGATTGGGTCGATTTTTAGTTCATTGGAAAGGTGAGTCAGTGCTCTACGAAACTCCTATAGGAATCATCGGATTCGGAGACTGTTTGGGCCTCAAAAAGTGGGGTGAGAGTAAATGGTATGGAATATTCCCGACATCCCCTATTCCCACAAAAACCCTCTTAGCTCGTTGGAAAGTTAACTGGACGAGCATTCAAAATGGAGGAGGTCTCTTCTGATTCTGAGGCCATCTGGTACCTCGAAAGCGCACCAGAAGCCTTTGATCGTAGTTTGTCAATCTCGGTCGTTAATCTTTCGAAATCGTGTGTTCGATTATGATTAGATGCTCGTAACTCCTCGTTATATGTCGGATTGGGATGATTTTAAGTTCATTGGAAAGGTCAGTCAGTTCTCTACGAAAATCCTATAGGATTCGTCGCATTCGGAGACCATTTGGGCCTCCAAGAGTGTGGAGTAAATGGTCAGGAATATTCTCGACATCCCCTATTCCCATAAAAACCCTCATAACTTCCTCATCCGAGGTCGGATTTGGACGATGTTTAGCACGTTGGAAAGGTAACTAGACGATCATTAAAATCGGAGGAGGACTCTTCTGATTCTGAGGCCATTTGGTACCCCAAAAGCGCGCTAGAAACCTTTCATCGTCGTTCTTCAATCTCGGTCGTTAATCGAGTCAGTGCTCCACGAAACTCCTATAAGAATCATCGCATTCGGAGACCGTTTGGGCCTCCAAAAGTGGGGTGAGAGTAAATGGTCCGGAATATTCCCGACATACCCTATTCCCACAAAAACCCTCATAACTCCCTCATCCGATGTCGAATTTGGACGATGTTTAGCTCATTGGAAAGTTTACTGGACAAGCTTTCAAAATGGAGGACTCTACTGATTCTGAGGCCATCTGGTACCCCGAAAGCCCGCCAGAAACCTTTCATTGTCGTTCTTCAATCTCGGTCGTTAATCTTTCTTAATCGTGTGATGCGAATAAAATGCTCGTAACTCCCTCGTTATATGTCGGATTGGGTCAATTTTAAGTTCATTGGAAAGGTGAGTCAGTTGTCTACGAAACTCCTATAGGATTCGTTGCATTCGGAGACCGTTTGGGCTCCAAGAGTGGGGTGAGAGTAAATGGTTAGGAATATTCCTGACATCCCCTATCTCACAAAAACCCTCATAACTTCCTATCTAAGGTCGGATTTGGACGATGTTATGTCATTGGAAAGGTAACTGGACGAGCTTTCAAAAATAAGAGGAAGACTCTTCGGATTCTGAGGCAATCTGGTACCTTGAAAGTGCGTAGAGGTTAGAAGCCTTTCTTTATCATCGGTTTTAACTCGGTCGTTAATCTTTCTTAAGTGTGACGGTGATGCGAATAAAACGCTCGTAAAATCCCTCGTTTATATGTCAGATTGGGTCGATTTTCAATTTCATTGGAAAGGTGAGTGTGCTCTACGAAACTCCTATGGGAATCATCGCATTCGGAGACCGTTTGGTCCTCCAAAACTGGGGTGAGTGTAAATGGTCTAGAATATTCCCGACATCCCCTATTCCCACAAAAACCTCATAACTCCCTCATCCGAGGTCGGATTTGGATGATGTTTAGCTCGTTAGAAAGATAACTGGACAAGATTTCAAAACGAAGGAGGACTCTTCTGATTCTGAGGCCATCTGGTACCCCGAAAGTACCCCAGAAGCATTTGATCGTCGTTTGTCAATCTCGATCGTTAATCATTCGAAATCGTCTGTTGCGAATAAAACGCTCGTAGAACCCTCGTTATATGTCACATTGGGTCGATTTTTAGTTCATTGGAAAGGTGAGTCAATGCTCTACGAAAATCCTATAGGAATCATCGGATTCGAAGACGGTTTGGGCCTCCAAATGTGGGGTGAGAGTAAATGGTCTGGAGTATTCCCAACATCCCCTATTCCCACAAAAACCCTCATAACTCCCTCATCCGATGTCGGATTTGGACGATGCTTAGATCGTTAGAAAGTTAACTGGACGAGCTTTCAAAATGGAGAGGACTCTCCTGTTTCTGAGGCCATCTGGTACCCCGAAAGGGCGGTAGAAACCTTTCATCGCCGTTCTTCAATCTCGGTCGTTAATCTTTCTTAATCGTGTGATGCGAATAAAATGCTCGTAACTCCCTCGTTATATGTCGGATTGGGTCTATTTTTCGTTCATTGGAAAGGTGAGTCAGTTGTCTACGAAACTCCTATAGGATTCATTGCATTCGGAGACCGTTAGGACCTCCAAGAGTAGGGTGAGAGTAAATGGTCAGGAATATTCTCGACATCCCCTATTCTCACAAAAACCCTCATAACTCCCTCACTCGAGGTCAGATTTGGATGATGTTTAGCTCGTTGGAAAGACAACTGGACGAGCTTTCAAAACGGAGGAAGACTCTTCTAATTCTGAGGCCATCTGTTACCCCGAAAGCACCCTAGAAGCCTTTGATTGTAGTTTGTCAATCTCGGTTTTTAATCATTCGAAATTGTGTGTTGCGAATAAAACGCTCATAACTCCCTCGCTATAAGTCGGATTGGGTCGATTTTCAGTTCATTGGAAGGGTAAGTCAGTGTTCTACGAAACTCCTAGAGGAATTAACGCATTCGGAGACCATTTGGGCCTCCAAAAGTGGGGTGAGAGTAAATGGTCTGGAATATTCCCGCATCCCCTATTCCCACAAAAACCCTCATAACTCCCTCATCCGATGTCGGATTTGGACGATGTTTAGCCCATTGGAAAGTTAACTGGACGAGCTTTCAAAACAGAGCAAGACACTTCTGATTCTGAGGCAATCTGGTACCCCGAAAGCCTGCCAGAAACCTTTCATCGTCGTTCTTCAATCTCGATCGTTAATCTTTCTTAAATGTGGGATGCGAATAAAACGCTCGTAACTCCCTCGTTATATGTCGGATTGGGTCGATTTTAAGTTCATTGGAAAGCTGAGTCAGTTCTCTATGAAACTTCTATAGGATTCGTTGCATTCGGAGACCGTTTGGGCCTCCAAGAGTGGGGTGAGAGTAAATGGTTAGGAATATTCCCGACATCCCCTATTCCCACAAAAACCCTCATAACTTCCTCATCCGAGGTCGGATTTGGACGATGTTTAGCTCGTTGGAAAGGTAACTGGACGAGCTTTCAAAACAGAGCAAGACACTTCTGATTCTGAGGCAATCTGGTACCCCGAAAGTGCGCTAGAAGCCTTTCATCATCGTTCTTTAATCTCGGTCGTTAATCATTCGAAATCGTGTTTTACGAATAAAACGCTCGTAACTCCCTCGTTATATGTCAGATTGGGTCGATTTTTAGTTCATTGGAAAGGTGAGTCAGTGCACTACGAAACTCCTATAGGAATCATTGGATTCGAATACTGTTTGGGCTTTCAAAAGTGGGATGAGAGTAAATGGTCTGGAATATTCCCGACATCCCTTATTCCCACAAAAACCCTCATAACTCCCTCATCCGATGTCGGATTTGGACGATGCTTAGCTCGTTGGAAATCTAACTAGACGAGCTTTCAAAATGGAGGAGGGCTCTTCTAATTCTAAGGCCATCTGGTACCCTGAAAGCGCACCAGAAGCCTTTGATCGTAGTTTGCCAATCTCGGTCGTTAATCTTTCGAAATCGTGTGTTTCGAATAGGATGCTCGTAACTCCCTCGTTATATGTCGGATTGGGTCGATTTTAAGTTCATTGGAAAGGTGAGTCAGTTCTCTTCGAAACTCCTATAGGATTCGTCGCATTCGGAGACCGTTTGGGCCTCTAAGAGTGGGGTGAGAGTAAATGGTCAGGAATATTCCTGACATCCCTTATTCCCACAAAAACCATCATAACTCCCTCATCTGAGGTCGGATTTGGATCATGTTTAGCTCGTTGGAAAGATAACTGGATGAGATTACAAAATGGAGGACTCTTCTGATTCTGAGGCCATCTCGTACCCCGAAAGCACCCCAGAAGCCTTTGATCGTCGTTTGTCAATCTCGATCGTTAATCATTCGAAGTCATGTGTTGCGAATAAAATGCTCGTAAGTACCTCGTTATTTGTCAGATTAGGTCAATTTTTAGTGCTCTATGAAACTCCTATAGGAATCATTGGGTTCCGAGGCTGTTTGGGCCTCCAAAAGTGGGGTGAGAGTAAATGGTCTGGAATATTCCAGACATCCCCTATTCCCACAAAAGCCCTCATAACTCCCTCATCCGATGTCGATGCTTAGCTCGTTGGAAACTAAACTGGACGAGCTTTCAAAATAGAGGAGGACTCTTCTGATTCTGAGGCTATCTGGTACCCCGAAAGCGCGCTAGAAACCTTTCATCGTCGTTCTTCAATCTCGGTCGTTAATCTTTCTTAATCGTATGATGCGAATAAAATGCTCGTAACTCCCTCGTTATATGTCGGATTGGGTCGATTTTTAGTTCATTGGAAAGGTGAGTCAGTGCTCTATGAAACTTTTATAAGAATCATCGCATTCGGAGACCATTTGGTCCTCCAAAAGGGGGATGAGATTAAATGGTCTGGAATATTCCCGACATCCCCTATTCCCACAAAAACCCTCATAACTCCCTCATCTGAGGTCAGATTTGGATGATGTTTAGCTCGTTGGAAATATAACTGGACGAGCTTTCAAAACGAAGGAAGACTCTTCTGATTCTGAGGCCATCTGTTACCCCGAAAGCACCATAGAAGCCTTTGATCGACATTTGTCAATCTCGGTTTTAATCATTCGAAATCGTGTGTTGCGAATAAAATGCTCATAACTCCCTCGTTATATGTCGGATTGGGTCAATTTTTAGTTCATTGGAAAGGTGAGTCAGTGTTCTACGAAACTCTTATAGGAATCCTCGCATTCGGAGACTGTTTGGGCCTCCAAAAGTGGAGTGAGAGTAAATGGTCCGGAATATTCCCGACATCCCCTATTCCCACAAAAACCCTCATAACTCCCTCATCCGAGGTCGGATTTGGATGATGTTTAGCTGGTTGGAAAGATAACTGACCGAGCTTTCAAAACGGAGGAAGACTCTTCTGATTCTGAGGCCATATGTTACCCCGAAAGCACCCCAGAAGCCTCTGATCATCGTTTGTTAATCTCGTTCGTTAATCATTCGAAATCGTGTTTTATGAATAAAATGCTCATAACTCCCTTGTTATATGTCGGATTGGGTCGATTTTTAGTTCATTGGAAAGGTGGCTTCGTGCTCTACGAAACTTGTATAGGAATCATCCCATTCGGAGACCGTTTGGGCCTCCAAAAGTGGGGTGAGAGTAAATGGTCTGGAATATTCCCGACTTC
This sequence comes from Magnolia officinalis, assembly GCA_021015155.1. Lineage (NCBI taxonomy): Eukaryota > Viridiplantae > Streptophyta > Magnoliopsida > Magnoliales > Magnoliaceae > Magnolia > Magnolia officinalis. The sequence continues at coordinate 26,557 of JAJHSJ010002791.1, forward strand.
CACTATTCCCACAAAAACCCTCATACTCCCTCATCCGATGTCGGATTTGGATAATGTTTAGCTCGTTGGAAAGTTAACTGGACGAGCTTTCAAACGGAGGAGGACTCTTCTAATTCTGAGGCCATCTGGTACCCCAAAAGTAAACCAGAAGCCTTTGATCATAGTTTGTCAATATTGGTCGTTAATCTTTCAAAATCGTATCTTTCAAATAAAATGCTCGTAACTCCCTCGTTATATGTCGGATTGGGTCGATTTTAAGTTCATTAGAAAGGTGAGTCAGTTCTCTATGAAACTCCTATAGGATTCGTCGCATTCGGAGACCGTTTGGGCCTCCATGAGTGGGGTTAGAGTAAATGGTCAGGAATATTCTCAAAATCCCCTATTTCCACAAAAACCCTCATAACTTCCTCATCCGAGGTCGGACTTGGACAATGATTAGCTCGTTGGAAAGGTAACTGGATGAACTTTCAAAACAGAGGAAGAAACTTCTAATTTTGAGGCAATCTGGAACCCCAAAAGTGCGCTAGAAGCCTTTCATCATCGTTCTTTAATCTCGGTCGTTAATCTTTCTTAATCGTGTGATGCGAATAAAACGCTCGTAACTCCCTCGTTAGATGTCAGATTAGGTCAATTTTCAGTTCATTGGAAAGGTGAGTGAGTGCTCTACGAAATCCTATAGGAATCATCGCATTCATAGACCGTTTGGTCCTCCAAAGAGTAAATGGTCCAGAATATTCCCGACATCCCCTATTCCCACAAAAACCCCCATAACTCCCTCATCCGAGGTCGGATTTGGATGATGTTTAGTACGTTGGAAAGATAACTGGACGAGATTTCAAAACGGAGGAGGACTCATCTGATTCTGAGGTCATCTGGTTCCCCGAAAGCACCCCAGAAGCCTTTGATCCTCGTTTGTCAATCTCGATCGTTAATCATTCGAAATCATGTGTTGCAAATAAAACGCTCGTAACTCCCTCATTATATGTCAGATTGGGTCAATTTTTAGTTCATTGGAAAGGTGAGTCAGTGCTCTACGAAACTCCTATAGGAATCATCAGATTCGGAGACGGTTTGGGCTTCCAAAAGTGGGATGAGAGTAAATGGTCTAGAATATTCCTGACATCCCCTATTCCCACAAAAACAGTCATAACTCCCTCATCCGATGTCGGATTTGGACGATGCTTAGCTTGTTGGAAAGTGAACTGGATGAGCTATAAAAATGGAGGACTCTTCTGATTCTGAGGCCATCTGCTACCGCAAAAGCACCCCAAAAGCCTTTGATCATTGTTTGTCAATCTCGATTGTTAATCATTCGAAATCATGTGTTACGAATAAATGCTCGTAAGTCCCTCGTTATATATCAGATTGGGTCGATTTTTAGTTCATTGGAAAGGTGAGTCAGTGCTCTACGAAACTCCTATAGGAATCATCAGATTTGGAGACTGTTTGGGCCTCCAAAAGTGGGGTGAGAGTAAATGGTCTGGAATATTCCTCACATCCCCTATTCCCACAAAAACCCTCAAAACTCCCTCATCCGATGTCGGATTTGGACGATGTTTAGCTCGTTGGAAAGTAAACTGGACGAGCTTTCAAAATCGAGGAGGACTCTTCTGACTCTGAGGCTATCTGGTACCCCGAAAGCGTGCTAGAAACCTTTCATCGTCGTTCTTCAATCTCGATCGTTAATCTTTCATAATCGTGTCATGCAAATAAAATACTCATAACTCCCTCGTTATATGTCGGATTGGGTCAATTTTTAATTCATTGGAAAGGTGAGTCAGTGCTCTACGAAAATTTTACAAGAATCATCGCATTCGGAGACCATTTGGGCCTCCAAAGGTGAGAGTAAATGGTCAGGAATATTGCCGACATTCCCTATTCCCACAAAAACCCTCATAACTCCCTCAGTCGAGGTCAGATTTGGATGATGTTAAGCTCGTTAGAAAGATAACTGGACGAGATTTCAAAACGGAGGAAGGCTCTTCTGATTCTGAGGCCATCTGTTACCCCGAAAGCAGCCCAGAAGCCTTTGATCGTCATTTGTCAATCTCGATTTTTAATCATTCGAAATCGTGTATTATGAATAAAACGCTCATAACTCCCTCGTTATATGTCGGATTGGGTCAATTTTCAGTTCATTGGAAAGGTGAGTCAGTGTTCTATGAAACCCCTATAGGAATCCTCGCATTCGGAGACTGTTTGGGCCTCCAAAAGTGGGGTGAGAGTAAATGGTCCGGAATATTCCCAACATCCCCTATTCCCACAATAACCCTCACAACTCCCTCATCCGTGGTCGGATTTGGATGATGTTTAGCTCATTGGAAAGATAACTGGCCGAGCTTTCAAAACGGAGGAAGACACTTCTGATTCTGAGGCCATCTGTTACCTCAAAAGCACCCCAGAAGCCTTTGATCATCGTTTGTTAATCTCGGTCGTTAATCATTCGAAATCGTGTTTTACGAATAAAACGCTCGTAACTCCCTCGTTATATGTCGGATTGGGTCAATTTTTAGTTCATTGGAAAGGTGAGTTCGTGCTCTACGAAACTCCTATAGGAATCATCCCATTCAGAGACCGTTTGGGCCTCCAAAAGTGGGGTGAGAGTAAATAGTCTGAAATATTCCCGACATCCCCTATTCCCACAAAAACCCTCATAACTCCCTCATCCGATGTCGGATTTGGACGATGTTTAGTTCGTTGCAAAGTTCACTGGACGAAATTTCAAAACGGAGGAGGACTCTTCTAATTCTGAGGCCATCTGGTACCCCAAAAGCAAACCAGAAGCCTTTGATCGTAGTTTATCAATATCGGTCATTAATCTTTCAAAATCGTGTGTTTCGAATAAAATGCTGGTAACTCCCTCGTATATATCGGATTGGGTCGATTTTAAGTTCATTGGAAAGGTAAGTCAGTTCTCTACGAAACTTCTGTAGGATTCGTCTCATTCGGAGACCGTTTGGGCCTCCAAGAGTGGGGTGAGAGTAAATGGTCAGGAATATTCTCGGAATCCCCTATTCCCATAAAAACCCTCATAACTTCCTCATCCGACTTCGGATTTGGACAATGTTTAGCTCGTTGGAAAGGGGACTGGACGAGCTTTCAAAACAGAGGAAGCCACTTCTGATTCTGAGGCAATCTGATACCCTGAAAGTGTGCTAGAAGCCTTTCATCATCGTTCTTTAATCTCGGTCGTTAATCTTTCTTAATTGTGTGATGCGAATAAAACGCTCGTGACTCCCTCGTTATATGTCAGATTGGGTCGATTTTCAGTTCATTGGAAAGGTGAGTGAGTGCTCTATGAAATCCTATAGGAATCATCGCATTCAGAGACCGTTTGGTCCTCCAAAGAGTAAATGGTCCAGAATATTCCCGACATCCCCTATTCCCACAAAAACCCCCATAACTCCTCCCTCATCTGAGGTCAGATTGGATGATGTTTAGCTCGTTGAAAGATAACTGGACGAGATTTCAAAACGAGGAAGGCTCTTCTGATTCTGAGGCCATCTGTTACCCCGAAAGTACACCCAGAAGCCTTTGATCGTCATTTGTCAATCTCGGTTTTTAATCATTCGAAATCGTGTGTTGCGAATAAAACGCTCATAACTCCCTCGTTATATGTCAGATTGGGTCGATTTTCAGTTCATTGGAAAGGTGAGTCAGTGTTCTACGAAACTCTTATAGGAATCCGCACATTCGGAGACAATTTGGGCCTCCAAAAGTGGAGTGAGAGTAAATGGTCCGGAATATTCCCGACATCCCCTATTCCCACAAAAACCCTCATAACTCCCTCATCCGAGGTCAGATTTGGATGATGTTTAGCTGGTTAGAAAGATAACTGGGCGAGCTTTCAAAACGGAGGAAGACTCTTCTGATTCTGAGGCCATCTGTTACCCCGAAAGCACCCTAGAAGCCTTTGATCATCGTTTGTTAATCTCGGTCGTTAATCATTCGAAATCGTGTTTTACGAATAAAACGCTCGTAACTCCCTCGTTATATGTCGGATTGGGTCGATTTTTAGTTCATTGGAAAGGTGAGTTCGTGCTCTACGAAACTCCTATAGGAATCAACCCATTCGGAGACCGTTTGGGCCTCCAAAAGTGGGGTGAGAGTAAATGGTCTGGAATATTCCCGACTTCCCCTATTCCCACAAAAACCCTCATACTCCCTCATCCGATGTCGGAATTGGACGATGTTTAGCTCGTTGGAAAGTTAACTGGACGAGCTTTCAAAACGGAGGAGGACTCTTCTAATTCTGAGGCCATCTGGTACCCCAACAGCAAACCAGAAGCCTTTGATCGTAGTTTGTCAATATCGGTCGTTAATCTTTCAAAATCGTGTGTTTCAAATAAAATGCTCGTAAATGGTCAGGAATATTCTCAAAATCCCCTATTTCCACAAAAACCCTCATAACTTCCTCATCCGAGGTCGGATTTGGACAATGTTTAGATCGTTGGAAAGGTAACTGGACGAGCTTTCAAAACAGAGGAAGGCACTTCTGATTCTGAGGCAATCTGGTACCCCGAAAGTGCGATAGAAGCCTTTCATCATCGTTCTTTAATCTCGGTCGTTAATCTTTCTTAATCGTGTGATGCGAATAAAACGCTCGTAACTCCCTCGTTAGATGTCAGATTGGGTCGATTTTTAGTTCATTGGAAAGGTGAGTCAGTGCTCTACGAAATCCTATAGGAATCATCGTATTCAGAGACCGTTTGGTCCTCGAAAGAGTAAATGGTCCAGAATATTCCCGACATCCCCTATTCCCACAAAAACACCCATAACTCCCTCATCCGAGGTCGGATTTAGATGATGTTTAGCTCATTGGAAAGATAACTGGATGAGATTTCAAAACGGAGGAGGACTCATCTGATTCTGAGGCCATCTGGTACCCCGAAACCCCAGAAGCCTTTGATCATCGTTTGTCAATCTCGATCGTTAATCATTCGAATTCATGTGTTGTAAATAAAACGCTCGTACTCCCTCGTTATATGTCAGATTGGGTCATTTTTAGTTCATTGGAAAGGTGAGTCAGTGCTCTACGAAACTCCTATAGGAATCATCAGATTCGGAGATAGTTTTGGGCTTCCAAAAGTGGGATTAGAGTAAATGGTCTGGAATATTCCTGACATCCCCTATTCCCACAAAAACAGTCATAACTCCCTCATCCGATGTCGAATTTGGACGATGCTTAGCTTGTTGGAAAGTTAACTGGAGGAGCTATAAAAATGGAGGACTCATCTGATTCTGAGGCCATCTGCTACCCCGAAAGCATCCTAGAAGCCTTTGATCATCGTTTGTCAATCTTGATCGTTAATCATTCGAAATCATGTGTTGCGAATAAAACGCTCGTAAGTCCCTCGTTATAGGTCAGATTGGGTCAATTTTTACTTCATTGGAAAGGTGAGTCAATGCTCTATGAAACTCCTATAGGAATCATCAGATTCGGAGACTTTTTGGGCCTCCAAAAGTGGGGTGAGAGTAAATGGTCTGGAATATTCCTCACATCCCCTATTCCCCAAAAACCCTCAAAACTCCCTCATCCGATGTCGGTTTGGACGATGCTTAGGTCATTGGAAAGTAAACTGAACGAGCTTTCAAAATCGAGGAGGACTCTTCTGATTCTGAGGCTATCTGGTACCCCGAAAGCGCGCTAGAAACCTTTCATCGTGGTTCTTCAATCTCGGACGTTAATCTTTCTTAATCATGTCATGCGAATAAAATGCTCGTAACTCCCTCGTTACATGTCGGATTGGGTCGATTTTTAGTTCATTGCAAAGGTGAGTCAGTGCTCTACGAAAATTTTATAAGAATCATCGCATTCGGATACCATTTGGGCCTCCAAAAGTGCGGTGACAGTAAATGGTTAGGAATATTCCCGACATCCCCTATTCCCATAAAAACCCTCATAACTCCCTCATCTGAGGTCAAATTTGGATGATGTTAAGCTCGTTGGAAAGATAACTGGACGAGCTTTCAAAATGGAGGAAGACTCTTCTAATTCTGAGGCCATCTGTTACCCCGAAAAGAGCCCAGAAGCCTTTGATCGTCATTTGTCAATCTCGATTTTTAATCATTCGAAATCGTGTATTGCGAATAAAACGCTCATAACTCCCTCGTTATATGTCAGATTGGGTCGATTTTCAGTTCAATGGAAGGTGAGTCAGTGTTCTATGAAACCCCTCATAACTCCCTCAGTGTTCTAGGAATCCTCGCATTCGGAGACTGTTTGGGCCTCCAAAAGTGGGGTGAGAGTAAATGGTCCGGAATATTCCCAACATCCCCTATTCCCACAACAACCCTCATAACTCCCTCATCCGAGGTCGGATTTGGAAGATGTTTAGCTCGTTGGAAAGATAACTGGCCGAGCTTTCAAAATGGAGGAATCCTCTTCTGATTCTAAGGCCATCTGTTACCCCGAAAGCACCCCAGAAGCCTTTGATCATCTTTTGTTAATCTCGGTCGTTAATCATTCGAAATCATGTTTTACGAATAAAACGCTCGTAACTCCCTCGTTATATGTCGGATTGGGTCGATTTTTAGTTCATTGGAAAGGTGAGTTCGTGCTCTACGAAACTCCTATAGGAATCATCCCATTCGGAGACCGTTTGGGCCTCCAACAGTGGGGTGAGAGTAAATGGTCTGGAATATTCCCGACTTCCCCTATTCCCACAAAAACCCTCATACTCCCTCATCCGATGTCGGATTTGGACGATGTTTAGCTCGTTGGAAAGTTAACTGGACGAGCTTTCAAAACGGAGGACTCTTCTAATTCTGAGGCCATCTGGTACCGTAAAAGTAAACCAGAAGCCTTTGATCGTAGTTTGTCAATATCGGTCGTTAATCTTTCAAAATCGTGTGTTTCGAATAAAATGCTCGTAACTCCCTCGTTATATGTCGGATTGGGTCGATTTTAAGTTCATTGGAAAGGTGAGTCAGTTCTCTACGAAACTCCAATAGGATTCGTTGCATTCGGAGACCGTTTAGGCCTCCAAGAGTGGGGTGAGAGTAAATGGTTAGGAATATTCTCAAAATCGCCTATTTCCACAAAAACCCCCATAACTTCCTCATCCGAGGTCGGATTTGGACAATGTTTAGCTCGTTGGAAAGGTAACTCGACGAGCTTTAAAACAGAGGAAGACACTTCTGATTCTGAGGCAATCTGGTACCCCAAAAGTGCACTAGAAGCCTTTCATCATCGTTCTTTAATCTCGGTCGTTAATCTTTCTTAATCGTGTGATGCGAATAAAACGCTCGTAACTCCCTCGTTAGATGTCAGATTGGGTCGATTTTCAGTTCATTTGAACGGTGAGTCAGTGCTCTACGAAATCCTATAGGAATCATCGCATTCAGAGACCGTTTGGTCCTCCAAAGAGTAAATTGTCCAGAATATTCCCAACATCCCCTATTCCCACAAAAACCCCCATAACTCCCTCATCCGAGGTCAGATTTGGATGATGTTTAGCTCGTTGGAAAGATAACTGGATGAGATTTCAAAACGGAGGACTCATCTGATTCTGAGGCCATCTGGTACCCCGAAAGCACCCCAGAAGCCTTTGATCATCGTTTGTCAATCTCGATCGTTAATCATTCGAATTCATGTGTTGTAAATAAAACGCTCGTAACTCCCTCGTTATATGTCAGATTGGGTCAATTTTTAGTTCATTGGAAAGGTGAGTCAGTGCTCTACGAAACTCCTATAGGAATCATCAGATTCGGAGACAGTTTGGGCTTCCAAAAGTGGGATGAGAGTAAATGGTCTGGAATATTCCTGACATCCCCTATTCCCACAAAAATAGTCATAACTCCCTCATCCGATGTCGGATTTGGACGATGCTTAGCTTGTTGGAAAGTTAACTAGACGAGCTATAAAAATGGAGGAGGACTCTTCTGATTCTGAGGCCATCTGCTACCCCGAAAGCACCCCAGAATACTTTGATCATCGTTTGTCAATCTCGATCATTAATCATTCGAAATCATGTGTTGCGAATAAAATGCTCATAAGTCCCTCGTTATATGTCAGATTGGGTCGATTTTTAGTTCATTCGAAAGGTGAGTCAGTGCTCTAAGAAATTCCTATAGGAATCATCGGATTCGGAGACTGTTTGGGCCTCAAAAAGTGGGGTGAGAGTAAATGGTCTGGAATATTCCTCACATCCCCTATTCCCACAAAAACCCTCAAAACTCCCTCATCCGATGTCGGATTTGGACGATGCTTTGCTCGTTGGAAAGTAAACTGGATGAGCTTTCAAAATCGAGAAGGACTCTTCTGATTCTGAGGCTATCTGGTACCCCGAAAGCGCGCTAGAAACCTTTCATCGTCGTTCTTCAATCTCGGTCGTTAATCTTTCTTAATCGTGTCATGCGAATAAAATGCTCGTAACTCCCTCGTTATATGTCGGATTGGGTCGATTTTTAGTTCTTTGGAAATGTCAGTTAGTGCTCTATGAAAATTTTATAAGAAACATCGCATTCGAAGACCATTTGGGCCTCCAAAAGTGCGGTGAGAGTAAATGGTCAGGAATATTTTCGACATCCCCTATTCCCACAAAAACCCTCATAACTCCCTCATCCGAGGTCAGATTTGGATGATGTTAAGCTCGTTGGAAAGATAACTGGACGAGCTTTCAAAACGGAGGAAGACTCTTCTGATTCTGAGGCCATCTTTTACCCCAAAAGTAGCCCAGAAGCCTTTGATCGTCATTTGTCAATCTCAGTTTTTAATCATTCGAAATCGTGTATTGCGAATAAAACGCTCATAACTCCCTCGTTATATGTCGGATTGGGTCGATTTTTAGTTCTTTGGAAAGGTGAGTCAGTGTTCTATGAAACCCCTATAGGAATCCTTACATTCGGAGACTGTTTGGGCCTCCAAAAGTGGGGTGAGAGTAAATGGTCCGGAATATTCCCAACATCCCCTATTCCCACAATAACCCTCATAACTCCCTCAACCGAGGTCGGATTTGGAAGATGTTTAGCTCGTTGGAAAGTTAACTGGACGAGCTTTCAAAACGGAGGACTCTTCTAATTCTGAGGCCATCTGGTACCCCAAAAGTAAACCAGAAGCCTTTGATCGTAGTTTGTCAATATCGGTCGTTAATCTTTCAAAATCGTGTGTTTCGAATAAAATGCTCGTAACTCCCTCGTTATATGTCGGATTGGGTCGATTTTAAGTTCATTGGAAACGTGAGTCAGTTCTCTACGAAAATCCTATAGGATTCGTCGCATTCGGAGACCGTTTGGGCCTCCAAGAGTAGGGTGAGAGTAAATGGTCAGGAATATTCTCAAAATCCCCTATTTCCACAAAAACCCTCATAACTTCCTCATCCGAGGTCGGATTTGGACAATGTTTAGCTCGTTGGAAAGGTAAATGGACGAGCTTTTAAAATAGAGGAAGACACTTCTAATTCTGAGGTAATCTGGTACCCCAAAAGTGCACTAGAAGCCTTTCATCATCGTTCTTTAATCTCGGTCGTTAATCTTTCTTAATCGTGTGATGCGAATAAAACGCTCGTAACTCCCTCGTTAGATGTCAGATTGGGTCGATTTTCAGTTCATTGGAAAGGTGAGTCAGTGCTCTACGAAATCCTATAGGAATCATCGCATTCAGAGACCGTTTGGTCCTCCAAAGAGTAAATTGTCCAGAATATTCCCGACATCCCCTATTCCCACAAAAACCCCCATAACTTCCTCATCCGAGGTCGGATTTGGATGATGTTTAGCTCGTTGGAAAGATAACTGGACGAGATTTCAAAACGGAGGAGGACTCATCTGATTCTGAGGCCATCTGGTACCCCGAAAGCACCCCAGAAGCCTTTGATCATCGTTTGTCAATCTCGATCGTTAATCATTCGAAATCATTTGTTGCAAATAAAACACTCGTAACTCCCTCGTTATATGTCAGATTGGGTCGATTTTTAGTTCATTGGAAAGGTGAGTCAGTGCTCTATGAAACTCCTACAGGAATCATCGGATTCAGAGATGGTTTGGGCTTCCAAAAGTGGGATGAGAGTAAATGGTCTGGAATATTCCTAACATCCCCTATTCCCACAAAAACAGTCATAACTCCCTCATCCGATGTCAGATTTGGACGATGCTTTGCTTGTTGGAAAGTTAACTGGACGAGCTATAAAAATGGAGGAGGACTCTTCTGATTCTGAGGCCATCTGCTACCCCGAAAGCACCCCAGAAGCCTTTGATCATCGTTTGTCAATCTCGATCGTTAATCATTCAAAATCATGTGTTACGAATAAAACGCTCCTAAGTCCCTCGTTATAAGTCAGATTGGGTCGATTTTTAGTTCATTGGAAAGGTGAGTCAGTGCTCTACGAAACTCCTATAGGAATCATCGGATTCGGAGACTGTTTGGGCCTCCAAAAGTGGGGTGAGAGTAAATGGTCTAGAATATTCCTGACATCCCCTATTCCCACAAAAACCCTCAAAACTCCCTCATCCGATGTTGGATTTGGACGATGCTTAGCTCGTTGAAAAGTAAACTGGACGAGCTTTCAAAATCGAGCGGGACTCTTCTAATTCTGAGGCTATCTGGTACCCCGAAAGCGCGCTAGAAACCTTTCATCGTCGTTCTTCAATCTCGGTCGTTAATCTTTCTTAATCGTCTCATGCAAATAAAATGCTCATAACTCCCTCATCTTTCTTAATCTTTTTTAATTCATTGGAAAGGTGAGTCAGTGCTCTACGAAAATTTTATAAGAATCATCGCATTCGGAGACCATTTGGGCCTCCAAAAGTGCGGTGAGAGTAAATGGTTAGGAATATTCCCGACATCCCCTATTCCCGCAAAAACCCTCATAACTCCCACATCCGAGGTCAGATTTGGATGATGTTAAGCTCGTTGGAAAGATAACTGGACGAGCTTTCATAACGGAGGCCATCTGTTACCCCAAAAGCAGCCCAGAAGCCTTTGATCGTCATTTGTCAATCTCGGCTTTTAATCATTCGAAATCGTGTATTGCGAATAAAACGCTCATAACTCCCTCGTTATATGTCGGATTGGGTCGATTTTCAGTTCATTGGAAAGGTGAGCCAGTGTTCTATGAAACCCCTATAGGAATCCTCGCATTCGGAGACTGTTTGGGCCTCCAAAAGTGGGGTGAGAGTAAATGGTCCGGAATATTCCCAACATCCCCTATTCCCACAATAACCCGCATAACTCCCTCATCCGAGGTCGGATTTGGATGATGTTCAGCTCGTTGGAAAGATAACTGGCCGAGCTTTCAAAACGGAGGAAGACTCTTCTGATTCTGAGGCCATATGTTACCCCGAAAGCACCCTAGAAACCTTTGATCATCGTTTGTTAATCTCGGTCGTTAATCATTTGAAATCGTGTTTTACGAATAAAACGCTCGTAACTCCCTCGTTATATGTCGGATTGGGTCAATTTTCAGTTCATTGGAAAGGTGAGTTCGTTCTCTACGAAACTCCTATAGGAATCATCCCATTCAAAGACCGTTTGGGCCTCCAAAAGTGGGGTGAGAGTAAATGGTCTGGAATATTCTCGACTTCCCCTATTCCCACAAAAACCCTCATAACTCCCTCATCCGATGTCGGATTTGGACGATGTTTAGATCGTTGGAAAGTTCACTAGACGAGCTTTCAAAACGGAGGAGGACTCTTCTAATTCTAAGGTCATTTGGTACCCCAAAAGCAAACCAGAAGCCTTTGATCGTAGTTTGTCAATATCGGTCGTTAATCTTTCAAAATCGTGTGTTTCGAATAAAATGCTCGTAACTCCCTCGTTATATGTCGGATTGGGTCGATTTTAAGTTCATTGGAAAGGTAGGTTAGTTCTCTACAAAACTCCTATAGGATTTGTCGCATTCGGAGACCGTTTGGGCCTCCAAGAGTGGGGTGAGAGTAATTGGTCAGGAATATTCTCGAAATCCCTATTCCCATAAAAACCCTCATAACTTCCTCATCCGACTTCGGATTTGGACAATGTTTAGCTCGTTGGAAAGGTAACTGGACGAGCTTTCAAAACAGAGGAAGACACTTCTGATTCTGAGGCAATCTGGTACATCGAAAGTGCGCTAGATGCCTCTCATCATCGTTCTTTAATCTCGGTCGTTAATCTTTCTTAATCGTGTGATGCGAATAAAATGCTCATAACTCCCTCGTTATATGTCAGATTGGGTCGATTTTCAGTTCATTGGAAAGGTGAGTCATTGCTCTACGAAATCCTATTGGAATTATCGGATTCGGAGACGGTTTGAGCTTCCAAAAGTGGGATGAGGATAAATGGTCTGGAATATTCCTGACATCCCCTATTCCCACAAAACCAGTCATAACTCCCTCATCCGATGTCGGATTTGGACGATGCTTAGGTCGTTGGAAAGTTAACTGGACGAGCTTTAAAAATGGAGGAGGGCTCTTCTGATTCTCAGGCCATCTGCTACCCCGAAAACACCCCAGAAGCCTTTGATCATCTTTTGTCAATCTCGATCGTTAATCATTCGAAATCAGGTGTTGCGATAAAATGCTCTTAACTCCCTTGTTATATGTCAGATTGGGTCGATTTTAAGTTCATTGGAAAGGTGAGTCAGTTCTCTATGAAACTCTTATAGGATTCGTTGCATTCAGAGACCGTTTGGACCTCCAAGAGTGGGGTGAGAGTAAATGGTCTGGAATATTCCTGACATCCCCGATTCCCACAAAAACCCGCATAACTCCCTCTTCCGATGTCGGATTTGGACGATGCTTAGCTCGTTGGAAAGTAAACTGGACGAGCTTTCAAAATAGAGGAGGACTCTTCTGATTCTGAGGCTATCTGGTACCCCAAAAGCGCGCAAGAAACCTTTCATCGTCGTTCTTCAATCTCGGTCGTTAATCTTTCTTAATCGTGTGATGCGGAATAAAATGCTCGTAACTCCCTCGTTATATGTCGGATTGGGTCAATTTTTAGTTCAATAGAAAGGTGAGTCAGTGCTCTATGAAACTTTTATAAGAATCACGCATTCGGAGCCCATTTGGGCCTCCAAAAGTGGGGTGAGAGTAAATGGTCCGGAATATTCCCGACATCCCCTATTCCCACAAAAACCCTCATAACTCCCTCATCCGAGGTCGGATTTGGATGATGTTTAGCTCGTTGGAAATATAACTGGTCGAGCTTTCAAAAAGGAGGAAGACTCTTCTAATTCTGAGGCCATCTGTTACCCCGAAAGCACCTCAGAAGCCTTCGATCATTGTTTGTCAATCTCGGTCGTTAATCATTCGAAATCGTGTTTTACGAATAAAACGCTCGTAACTTCCTTGTTATTTGTCGGATTGGGTCGATTTTTAGTTCATTGGAAAGGTGAGTTCGTGCTCTACGATACTTCTATAGGAATCATCACATTCGGAGACTGTCTGGGCCTCCAATAGTGGGGTGAGAGTAAATGGTCCGGAATATTCCAAACACCCCTTATTCCCCCAAAAACCCTCATAACTCCCTCATCCGATGTCGGGTTTGGACGATGTTTAGCTCGTTGGAAAGTTAACTGGATGAGCTTTCAAAATGGAGGACTCTTCTAATTCTGAGGCCATCTGGTACCCCAAAAGTAAACCAGAAGCCTTTGATCGTAGTTTGTCAATATCGGTCGTTAATCATTCAAAATCGTGTGTTACGAATAAAATGCCCGTAACTCCCTCGTTATATGTCGGATTGGGTCAATTTTAAGTTCATTGGAAAGGTGAGTCAGTTCTCTACGAAACTCCAATAGGATTCGTCGCATTCGGAGACCGTTTGGGCCTCCAAGAGTGGTGTGAGAGTAAATGGTTAGGAATATTCTCGACATCCCCTATTCTCACAAAAACCCTCATAACTTCCTCATCCGAGGTCAGATTTGGATGATGTTTAGCTTGTTGGAAAGTTAACAGGACGAGCTCTTTCAAAATGGAGCAGGACTCTTCTAATTCTGAGGCCATCTGGTACCCCGAAAGTTCGCAAGAAACCTTTCATCGTCGTTCTTCAATCTCGGTCGTTAATCTTTCTTAATCGTGTGATGCGAATAAAATACTCGTAACTCCCTCGTTATATGTCGGATTGGGTCGATTTTAAGTTCATTGGAAAGGTGAGTCAGTCCTCTACGAAACTCCTATAGGATTCATTGCATTTGGAGACCATTTGGGCCTCCAAGAGTGGGGTGAGAGTAAATGGTCTGGAATATTCCTCACATCCCCTATTCCCACAAAAACCCTCATAACTCCCTCATCCGAAGTCAGATTTGGACGATGTTTAGCTCGTTGGAAAGTAAACTGGACGAGCTTTCAAAATAGAGGAGGACCCTTCTGATTCTGAGGCTATCTGGTACCCCAAAAGTGTGCTAGAATCCTTTCATCGTCGTTCTTCAATCTCGGTCGTTAACCTTTCTTAATCGTGTGATGCAATGAAATGCTCGTAACTCACATATTATACGTCGGATGGGGTCGATTTTTTGTTCATTGGAAAGGTGAGTCAGTGCTCTACGAAACTCCTATAGGAATCGTCGCATTCGAAGACCGTTTGGGCCTCCAATAGTGGGGTTAGAGTAAATGGTCCGGAATATTTCCGACATCCCCTATTCCGACAAAAACCCTCATAACTCCCTCATCCAAGGTCGGATTTGGATGATGTTTAACTCGTTGGAAAGATAACTGGCCGAGCTTTCAAAACGGAGGAAGTCTCTTCTGATTCTGAGGCCATTTGTTACCAAGAAAGCACCCCAGAAGCCTTTGATCATTGTTTGTCAATCTCGGTAATTAATCAGTCGAAATCGTGTTTTACGAATAAAACGCTCGTAACTCTCTCGTTATATGTCGGATTGGGTCAATTTTTAGTTCATTGGAAAGGTGAGTTCGTGCTCTACGAAACTCCTATAGGAATCATCGCATTCGGAGACCGTTTGGGCCTTCAATAGTGGGGTGAGAGTAAATGGTCTGAAATATTCCAGACATCCCCTATTCCCACAAAAACCCTCATAACTCCCTCATCCGACGTCGGGTTTGGACGATGTTTAGCTCGTTGGAAAGTTAACTGGACGAGCTTTCAAAACGGAGGAGGACTCTTCTAATTCTGAGGCCATCTGGTACCCCAAAAGCAAACTAGAAGCCTTTGATCGTAGTTTGTCGACATCGGTCGTTAATGTTTCAAAATCGTGTGTTTCGAATAAAATGCTCATAACTCCCTCGTTATATGTCGGATTGGGTCAATTTTAGGTTCATTGGAAAGGTGAGTCAGTTCTCTACGAAACTTCTATAGGATTCATTGCATTCGGAGACCGTTTAGGCCTCCAAGAGTGGGGTGGGAGTAAATGGTTAGGAATATTCTCGACATCCCCTATTCCCACAAAAACATTCATAACTTCCTCATCCGAGGTCGGATTTGGACAACGTTTAGCTCGTTGGAAAGGTAACTAGACGAACTTTTAAAACGGAGGAGGACACTTCTGATTCTGAGGCCATCTGGTACCCCAAAAGTGCGCTACAAACCTTTCATTGTCGTTCTTCAATCTCGGTCGTTAATCGAGTCAGTGCTCTACGAAACCCCAATAGGAATCATCGCATTCGGAGACCGTTTGGGCCTCCAATAGTGGGGTGAGAGTAAATGGCCCGGAATATTCACGACATCCCCTATTCCCACAAAAACCCTCTTAACTCCCTCATCCGATGTCGGATTTAGACGATGTTGAGCTCTTTGGAAAGTTAACGGGACGAGCTTTCAAAATGGAGTAGGACTCTTCTGATTCTGAGGCCATCTGGTACCCCGAAAGCGCGCTAGAAACCTTTCATCGTCGTTCTTCAATCTCGGTTGTTAATCTTTCTTAATCGTGTGATGCGATTGTAACTCCCTAGTTATATGTTGGATTGGATCGATTTTAAGTTCATTGGAAAGGTGAGTCAGTTCTCTACGAAACTCAAAGAGGATTCGTTGCATTCGGAGACCGTTTGGGCCTCCAAGAGTGGTGTGAGAGTACATGGTCAGGAATATTCCTGACATCCCCTATTCCCACAAAAACCCACATAACTTCCTCATCCGAGGTCGGATTTGGACGATGTTTAGCTCGTTGAAAAGGTAACTGGATGAGCTTTCAAAATAGAAGAAGACTCTACTAATTCTGAGGCAATCTGGTACCCCGAAAATGCGCTAGAAGCCTTTCATCATCGTTCCTTAATCTCGGTCGTTAATTTTTCTTAATCGTGTGATACGAATAAAACGCTCGTAACTCCCTCGCTATATGTCAGATTGGGTTGATTTTCATTTCATTGGAAAGTTGAGTCAGTGCTCTATGAAACTTTTATAAGAATCTTCGCATTCGGAGACCATTTGGGCCTCCAAAAGTGGGGTGAGAGTAAATGGTCCGGAATATTCCAGACATCCCCTATTCCCACAAAAACCTTCATAACTCCCTCATCCGAGGTCGGATTTGCACGATATTTAGCTCGTTGGAAAGGTAGCTGGATGAGCTTTCAAAACAGAGGAAGACTCTTCTGATTCAACGGCAATCTGGTACCCCGAAAGTGTGCTAGAAGCCTTTCATCATCGTTCTTTAATCTTGGTCATTATTCTTTCTTAATCGTGTGATGCGAATAAAACGCTCGTAACTCCCTCGTTACATGTCAGATTGGGTCGATTTTAAGTTCATTGGAAAGGTGAGTTAGTGCTCTACGAAACTCCAATAGGAATCATCGCATTCAGAGACCGTTTGGGCCTCCAAGAGTGGGGTGAGAGTAAATGGTCAGGAATATTCTCGACATCCCCTATTCCCACAAAAACCCTCATAACTTCCTCATCCGAGGTCGGATTTGGACGATGTTTAGCTCATTGGAAAGGTTACTAGACTCGCTTTCAAAACGGAGAGGACACTTCTGATTCTGAGGCCATCTGGTACCCCAAAAGTGCGCTAGAAACCTTTCATCATCGTTCTTCAATCTCAATCATTAATCGAGTCAGTGCTCTACGAAACTCCTATAGGTATCATCGCATTCGGAGACCGTTTGGGCCTCCAATAGTGGGGTGAGAGTAAATGGTAAGGAATATTCCCGACATCCCCTATTCCCATAAAAACCCTCATAACTACCTCATCCGATGTTAGATTTGGACGATGTTTAGCTCATTGGAAAGGTAACTAGACGAGCTTTCAAAACGGAGGAGGACTCTTCTGATTCTGAGGCCATCTGGTACCCCAAAAGTGTGCTAGAAACCTTTCATCGTCGTTCTTCAATCTCGGTCGTTAATTGAGTCAGTGCTCTACGAAACTCCTATAGGAATCATCGCATTCGGAGACCGTTTGGGCCTCCAAGAGTGGGGTGAGAGTACAAGGTCAGGAATATTCTCGACATCCCCTATTCCCACAAAAACCCTCATAACTTCCTCATCTGAGGTCGGATTTGGACGATGTTTAGCTCTTGGAAAGGTAACTAGACGAGCTTTTAAAACGGAGGAGGACTCATCTGATTTTGAGGCCATCTGGTACCCCAAAAGTGCGCTAGAAACCTTTCATCGTCGTTCTTCAATCTCGGTTGTTAATCGAGTCAGTGCTCTACGAAACTCCTATAGGAATCATCGCATTCGGAGACCGTTTAGGCCTCCAATAGTGGGGTGAGAGTAATTGGTACGGAATATTCCCGACATCCCCTATTCCCACAAAACCCTCTTAACTCCCTCATCCGATGTCGGATTTGGACGATGTTTAGCTCGTTGGAAAGTTAACAGGACGAGCTTTCAAGACGGAGGACTCTTCTGATTCTGAGGCCA
The DNA here is from genome assembly GCA_021015155.1 of Magnolia officinalis. Classification (NCBI taxonomy): domain Eukaryota; kingdom Viridiplantae; phylum Streptophyta; class Magnoliopsida; order Magnoliales; family Magnoliaceae; genus Magnolia; species Magnolia officinalis. The sequence goes on from JAJHSJ010002791.1 coordinate 44,282, forward strand.
TCTGGTACCCCGAAAGCGGGCCAGAATCCTTTCATCGTCGTTCTTCAATCTCGGTTGTTAATCTTTCTTAATCGTGTGATGCGATTGTAACTCCCTCGTTATATGTCGGATTGGATCGATTTTAAGTTCATTGGAAAGGTGAGTCAGTTCTCTACGAAACTCATATAGGATTCGTTGCATTCGGAGACCGTTTGGGCCTCCAAGAGTGGGGTGAGAGTACATGGTCAGGAATATTCCTGACATCCCCTATTCCCACAAAAACCCACATAACTTCCTCATCCGAGGTCGGATTTGGACGATGTTTAGCTCGTTGGAAAGGTAACTGGATGAGCTTTCAAAACAGTGGAAGACTCTACTGATTCTGAGGCAATCTGGTACCCCAAAAGTGCGGTAGAAGCCTTTCATCATCGTTCTTTAATCTCGGTCGTTAATTTTTCTTAATCGTGTGATACGAATAAAACGCTCGTAACTCCCTCGCTATATGTCAGATTGGGTTGATTTTCATTTCATTGGAAAGTTGAGTCAGTGCTCTACAAAACTTTTATAAGAATCATTGCATTCGGAGACCAATTGGGCCTCCAAAAGTGGGGTAAGAGTAAATGGTCCGGAATATTCCCGACATCCCCTATTCCCACAAAAACCCTCATAACTCCTCATCCGAGGTCGGATTTGGACGATGTTTAGCTCGTTGGAAAGGTAACTGGATGAGCTTTCAAAAGAGGGGAAGACTCTTCTGATTCTACGGCAATCTGGTACCCCAAAAGTGTGCTAAAAGCCTTTCATCATCGTTCTTTAATCTCGGTCGTTAATCTTTCTTAATCGTGTGATGCGAATAAAACGCTCGTAACTCCCTCGTTATATGTCAGATTGGGTCGATTTTAAGTTCATTGGAAAGGTGAGTTAGTGCTCTACGAAACTCCAATAGGAATCATCACATTCGAAGACCGTTTGGGCCTCCAAGAGTGGGGTGAGAGTAAATGGTCGGGAATATTCTCGACATCCCCTATTCCCACAAAAACCCTCATAACTTCCTCATCCGAGGTCGGATTTGGACGATGTTTAGCTCATTGGAAAGGTAACTAGACGAGCTTTCAAAATGGAGAGGACTCTTCTGATTCTGAGGCCATCTGGTACCCCAAAAGTGCACTACGAACCTTTCATCATTGTTCTTCAATCTCGGTCGTTAATCGAGTCAGTGCTCTACGAAACTCCTATAGGAATCATCGCATTCGAAGACTGTTTGGGCCTCCAATAGTGGGGTGAGAGTAAATGGTCCGAAATATTCGCGACAACCCCTATTCCCACAAAAACTCTCATAACTCCCTCATCCGATGTCGGATTTGGACGATGTTTAGCTCATTGAAAAGCTAACAAGACGAGCTTTCAAAACGGAGGACTCTTCTGATTCTAAGGCCATCTGGTACCCCAAAAGTGCGCTGGAAACCTTTCATCGTCGTTCTTCAATCTCGGTCGTTAATCGAGTTAGTGCTCTACGAAACTCCCATAGGAATCATCGCATTCGGAGACCGTTTGGGCCTCCAAGAGTGGGGTGAGAGTAAATGGTCAGGAATATTCTCGACATCCCCTATTCCCACAAAAACCCTCATAACTTTCTCATCCGAGGTCGGATTTGGACGATGTTTAGCTCGTTGAAAAGGTAACTAGACGAGCTTTCAAAACGGAGGACTCTTCTGATTCTGAGGCCATCTGGTACCCTGAAAGCGCGCCAGAATCCTTTCATCTTCGTTCTTCAATCTCGGTCGTTAATCTTTCTTAATCGTGTGATGCGATTGTAACTCACTCGTTATATGTCGGATTGGATCAATTTTAAGTTCATTGGAAAGGTGAGTCAGTTCTCTACGAAACTCATATAGGATTCGTTGCATTTGGAGACCGTTTGGGCCTCCAAGAGTGGGGTGAGAGTACATTGTCAGGAATATTCCTGACATCCCCTTTTCCCACAAAAACCCACATAACTTCCTCATCCGAGGTCGGATTTGGACGATATTTAGCTCGTTGGAAAGGTAACTGGATGAGCTTTCAAAACAGAGGAAGACTCTACTGATTCTGAGGCAATCTGGTACACCGAAAGTGCGCTAGAAGCCTTTCATCATCGTTCCTTAATCTCGGTCGTTAATTTTTCTTAATCGTGTGATACGAATAAAACGCTCGTAACTCCCTCGCTATATGTCAGATTGGGTTGATTTTCATTTCATTGGAAAGTTGAGTCAGTGCTCTACGAAACTTTTATAAGAATCTTCGCATTCGAAGACCATTTGGGCCTCCAAAAGTGGGGTGAGAGTAAATGGTCCGGAATATTCCCGACATCCCCTATTCACACAAAAAACCCTCATAACTCCCTCATCCGAGGTCGGATTTGGACGATGTTTAGCTCGTTGGAAAGGTAACTGGATGAGCTTTCAAAACAGAGGAAGACTCTTTTGATTCTACGGCAATCTGGTACCCCGAAAGTGTGCTAGAAGCCTTTCATCATCGTTCTTTAATCTCGGTCATTAATCTTTCTTAATCGTGTGATGCGAATAAAACGATCGTAACTCCCTCGTTACATGTCAGATTGGGTCGATTTTAAGTTCATTGGAAAGGTGAGTTAGTGCTCTACGAAACTCCAATAGGAATCATCGCATTCGGAGACCGTTTGGGCCTCCAAGAGTGGGGTGAGAGTAAATGGTCAGGAATATTCTCGACATCCCCTATTCCCACAAAAACCCTCATAACTTCTCATCCGAGGTTGATTTGGACGATTGTAGCTCCTTGGAATGGTAACTGGATGAGCTTTCAAAATAGAGGATGACTCTACTGATTCTGAGGCTATCTAGTACCCTACCGCCCCGAAATGCGCTAGAAGCCTTTCATCATCGTTCTTTATCTCTCGGTCGTTAATTTTTTCTTTAGTCGGTGATACGATAAAACGCTCGTAACTCCCTCGCTATATGTCAATTGGGTTGATTTTCATTTCATTGGAAGTTGAGTCAGTGCTCTACGAAACTTTTTATAGAATTATTGCATTCGGAGACCAATTGGGCCGCCAAAAGTGGGGTAAGAGTAAATGGTCCGGAATATTCCCGACATCCCCTATTCCCAGAAAAACCCTCATAACTCCTCATCCGATGTCAGATTTGGACGATGTTTAGCTCGTTGGAAAGGTAACTGGATGAGCTTTCAAAAGAGAGGAAGACTCTTCTGATCTACACAGCAATCTGGTACCCCAAGTGTGCTAGAAGCCTTTCATCATCGTTCTTTAATCTCGGTCGTTAATCTTTCTTAATCGTGTGATGCGAATAAACGCTCGTAACTCCCTCGTTATATGTCAGATGGGTCGATTTTAAGTTCCTTGGAAAGGTGAGTTAGTGCTCTACGACTCCAATTGGAATCATCGCATTCGAAGACTGTTTGGGCCTCCAAGAGTGGGGTGAGAGTAAATGGTCAGGAATATTCTCGACATCCCCTATTCCCACAAAAACCCTCATAACTTCCTCATCCGAGGTCGGATTTGGACGATGTTTAGCTCATTGGAAAGGTGACTAGACGAGCTTTCAAAACGGAGAGGACTCTTCTGATTCTGAAGCCATCTGGTACCCCAAAAGTGCGCTAGAAACCTTTCATCATCGTTCTTCAATCTCAATCGTTAATCGAGTCAGTGCTCTACAAAACTCCTATAGGAATCATCGCATTCGGAGACCGTTTGGGCCTCCAATAGTGGGGTGTGAGTAATTGGTCTGGAATATTCCTGACATCCCCTATTCCCACAAAAACCCTCATAATTCCCTCATCCGATGTCGGATGTGGAAGATGTTTAGCTCGTTGGAAAGTTAACAGGACGAGCTTTCAAAACGGAGGACTCTTCTGATTCTGAGGCCATCTGGTACCCCAAAAGTGCGCTACAAACCTTTCATCGTCGTTCCTCAATCTCGGTCGCTAATCGAGTCAGTGCTCTACGAAACCCGAATAGGAATCATCGCATTCGGAGACCGTTTGGGCCTCCAATAGTGGGGTGAGAGAATGGTCCGAAATATTCCCGACATCCCGTATTCCCACAAAAATCCTCATAACTCCCACATCCGATGTTGGATTTGGACGGTGTTGAGCTCTTTGGAAAGTTAACTGGACGAGCTTTCAAAATAGTAGGACTCTTCTGATTATGAGGCCATCTGGTACCCTACCCGAAAGCGCGCTAGAAACCTTTCATCGTCGTTCTTCAATCTCGGTCGTTAATCTTTCTTGATCGTGTGATGTCGGATTGGATCGATTTTAAGTTCATTGGAAAGGTGAGTCAGTTCTCTACGAAACTCATATAGGATTCGTTGCATTCGGAGACCATTTGGGCCTCCAAGAGTGGGGTGAGAGTACATTGTCAGGAATATTCCTGACATCCCCTATTCCCACAAAAACCCACATAACTTCCTCATCCGAGGTCGGATTTTGGACGATGTTTAGCTCGTTGGAAAGGTAACTGGAAGAGCTTCAAAACAGAGGAAGACTCTACTGATTCGAAGGCAATCTGGTACCCCGAAAGTGCGCTAGAAGCCTTTCATCATCGTTCCTTAATCTCGGTTGTTAATTTTTCTTAATCGTGTGATACGAGTAAAACGCTCGTAACTCCCTCGCTATATGTCAGTTGGGTGATTTTCATTTCATTGGAAAGTTGAGTCATGCTCTACGAAACTTTTATAATAGAATCTTTGCATTCGAAGACCAGTGGGCCTCCAAAAGTGGCGTGAGAGTAAATGGTCCGGAATATTCCCGACATCCCCTATTCCCACAAAACCCTCATAACTCCCTCATCCGAGGGTCGGATTTGGACGATGTTTAGCTCGTTGGAAAGGTAACTGGATGAGCTTTCAAAACAGAGGAAGACTCTTCTGATTCTACGCAATCTGGTACCCCGAAAGTGTACTAGAAAGCCTTTCATCATCGTTCTTTAATCTCGGTCATTAATCTTTCTTAATCGTGTGATGCGAATAAAACGCTCGTAACTCCCTCGTTACATGTCAGATTGGGGTCGATTTAAGTTCATTGGAAAGGTGAGTTAGTGCTCTAACGAAACCCAATAGGATCATCGCATTCAGAGACCGTTTGGGCCTCCAAGAGTGGGGTGGAGAGTAAATGGTCTGGAATATTCTCGACATCCCCTATTCCCACAAAAACCCTCATAACTTCCTCATCCGAGGTCGGATTTGGACGATGTTTAGCTCATTGGAAAGGTAACTAGACGAGCTTTCAAAACGGAGAGGACTCTTCTGATTCTGAGGCCATATGGTACCCCAAAAGTGTGCTAGAAACCTTTCATCATCGTTCTTCAATCTCAGTCGTTAATCGAGTCAGTGCTCTACGAAACTCCTATAGGAATCATCGCATTCGGAGATCGTTTGGGCCTCCAATAGTGGGGTGTGAGTAAATGGTCCGGAATATTCTCGACATCCCCTATTTCCATAAAAACCCTCATAACTCCCTCATCCGATGTCAGATTTGGACGATGTTTAGCTCATTGGAAAGGTAACTAGACGAGCTTTCAAAACGGAGGAGGACTCTTCTGATTCTGAGGCCATCGGTGGTGCCCCAAAAGTGTGCTTAGAAAACCTTTCATCGTCGTTCTTCAATCTCGGTCGTTAATCGAGTCAATGCTCTACAAAACCCTATAGGAATCATTGCATTCGGAGACCGTTTGGCCTCCAAGAGTAGGGTGAGAGTAAATGGTCGGGAATATTCTCGACATCCCCTATTCCCACAAAACCCTCATCTTCCTCATCCGAGGTCGGATTTGGACGATTTTAGCTCATTGGAAGGTAACTAGACGAGCTTTCAAAACGGAGACTTCTTCTGATTCTGAGGCCATATGGTACCCCAAAAGTGTGCTAGAAACCTTCATCATCGTTCTTCAATCTCAGTCGTTAATCGAGTCAGTGCTCTACGAAACTCATATAGGAATCATCGCATTCGGAGACCGTTTGGGCTCCAATTGTGGGGTGAGAGTAAATGGTCCGAAATATTCCCGATATCCCCTATTCCCACAAAAACCCTCATAACTCCCTCGTCCGATGGTGGATTTGGACGATGTTTAGCTCATGGGAAAGGTAACTAGACGAGCTTTCAAAACGGAGAGGACTCTTCTGATTCTGAGGCCATCTGGCACCCCAAAAGCGCATTAGAAACCTTTCATCATCGTTCTTCAATCTCGGTCATTAATCGAGTCAGTGCTCTACGAAACTCCTATAGGAATCAACGCATTAGGAGACCGTTTGGGCCTCCAATAGAGGGGTGAGAGTAATTTGTCCGGAATATTCCAGACATCCCCTATTCTCACAAAAACCCACATAACTCCCTCATCCGATGTGGGATTTGGATGATGTTTAGCTCGTTGGAAAGTTAACAGGACGAGCTTTCAAAACGGAGGAGGTCTCTTCTGATTCTGAGGCCATCTGGTACCCCGAAAGCGCGCCGGAAACCTTTCATCGTCGTTCTTCAATCTCGGTCGTTAATCTTTCTTAATCGTGAGATGTGATTGTAACTCTCTCGTTATATGTCGGATTGGGTCGATTTTAGGTTCATTTGGAAAGTGAGTCATTCTTTATGAAACTCATATAGGATTCGTTGCATTCGGAGACCGTTTGGGCCTCCAAGAGGGGTGAGAGTACATGGTCAGGAATATTCCTGACATCCCTATTCCCACAAAAACCCCACATAACTTCCCTCATCTGAGGTCGGATTTGGACGATGTTTAGCTCGTTGGAA